>PVJD01008664.1:0-70202 GCA_004026545.1 Mormoops blainvillei
CTGTTTCCTCCTGATGTTGTTTAGCCCATTCCTCTACCTCTGGTGTCTTCTCTAAATCAGAAGTTTGATTTTGAGTTGAAGGTTTGGAGTGAGAGACAGTAAGTACCTGAAGATTTTGTGAAGATCAAGAAATAATAATGATGTGCAAAAAATACATCAAATGCCAAGAAACAGGGGAGAAAAACACAGTAAAAGGATCATGGTGGCTGGAGCTGGAAGAGTTTACTATAGTCACTTGACAGGGAACCTTTTGGGAGTCCCCAGTAATAATAGGGAGATACTAAGTGGGAGCTAAGTACCCAAACAGGTAAATGGAGACTCAAAACCATTACAATTTGGGTGTAAATATAAATGTGATCCCAATTATATCCACAGGCTGGTAACATTTGGGTTACACCTGGAAAGATATTCGAGATGTATAATTGCAAAGGTAAAGCATGAATATGGTTATGTAAAATGAAAAAGTAAACTCTCCCTTTCCCTCATCCTCACTGTCCCTCTGACTCTGTTAACAGTTTCTCATTCTGCTTTTGTTGTCACGGTTATCATTGTAATTTAGAAAAACAGAAGTATGCTTTTATTTCTTATTTTTATCGAATTCAGGCCTCATACATTGGCCTCTAGGTACACTATGTGAGGACTTTGGAACTTGAATGGCTTTCATCTCTCCCTCTACTTGTAATTCCTCTTTTCTAAATTACATTAGTCTGGGCCCTGGCCAGACAGCTCAGTTGGTTAGAGTCGCCCCAACATGCCAAGATTGCAAGTTCAATCTCTGGTCAGGGCACATACAAGAATCAACCAATGAATGCATAAGTAAGTGGAACAACAAATTGATATCTCTCTCTTTAAAAATCAATCAATAAACAAATAAAATAAAAATATAATTGCATTAGTATTTATAGTGATTACAATCTTCTTAAACCATAGCTTAGGCTTATGTCCTTTGTCCATAAGTTGACTATATAACTAAAAAACAATGTGGAACATTCAATGTAGAAAATTATTACCACATGAATACAAACCTCTCTAGAGAAGAAAATGTAACCCTCAAACTTGAACATTTCGTCACTCAAACAAGAATCTTCCACACGCCCCTGTGTAAGGGATTGGCTTTAATTATCTTTTTCACTTCTAAGTCTTTCTAGGTCATATCCGATAGCTGCAGCTTCTTATATCTCATGTTGTCTTCTTTCTTGGCTTGTTTTGAGAATTTGCTGGGTTATTTCAGAAGTAATTTTTCCTTATTGGGTATGGGGTTTGCAAAATTCCTGAGTTCTTCTGTGTCTGTGACGGCCTTCCTTTAGCCCTCACATTTGAAATTTGACTGGGTTCAGAGTAGTTTCCCCTCAGAACTTTGGGGACAGGGCCCCACTGCCGTCTGGAGCCCCATGTTGTCAGTGCGAGTTGGCTGTTGAGCTGGGGCTTCTCGACAACTGTCAAAGGCGGGAGAGCTTTTCTCCAGGGCAGCCCTGCAGAGCTGTCCCTCCTGGCGGCTCTGCCTCTTTTTCTGAGCTGCTGTGGGAGTCCAGATTTGTCTCAGGCTCGGCGTTCCTTTTCTTAACCCCTGACTTTGTCACTAGTAGACCTTCCAGATATATTTCCTAGTCCTCTGGAAGATAAGAGCTGCCTCACTGGTCATTCTGTGGGAGAGAAAGCAAGCCCCACTCATCCCAGGTAACCCAAAGGCAATTCTTTAACATCCCAGACTGATGTGTAAATTTGGAGCGAGCATCACCTGAGTGATGCCCCTACAAATATCCCCTGATAAAGACCTTTATCTCTGGAGTTTGGGCTTCTGTTGCCTCTACTGTAACTTCTCCATTTACCAAATGGTTTTTCTTTTCTATTGATTAGAATTCTTCAAATACAAGGGGGGGACCCCAAAACTGGAATTTATTCATAAAAAATTGTGTATTTATTCTCACATGTTTAAACCTCAGTCACCTTCAAAGTACTCTCCATTTGATGCAATACACCTATCAAGACTTTTTTTACACTGCTCAAGACAGTTTTTAAACTTGTAGATTTTGATGCCTTTTAGTTCTCCTGCTGTTTCTTTGTTTCACCTCTTCCACAGTGGCAACACGTTTCCCTCTGAGGATTTTTTTCATCCAGGGAAACAAACAAAAAAAGTCACTTGGGATGAGATGGGTTGAATAGGGAGGGTGAAGCAGAAGGATCATGCCATTTTTGGTCAAAAAATGCTAAACACTCAGTGTTGTTTGGGCAGGTGCACTCACAAATCACCCATAATGAAATGGGCAAACACACTGAGTCTTCAAAAAAAAAAATCACTGAAGCCGAGTGCAGCCTCTCACAACAATACCAGCTGGCGCACTGATGCAGATGGGTTCGCAGAACACTCACCTAGTGAGGGAAGACTGTACTGCGAGGGTCCTGCCCTCCAGAAGATAATTCTTGTTTTTTGGGGGTCCCCACTTATATTTTGACCAATTAAAGACTCTTAGACTTGCTTTGCACTGCTCTAATGGTTTGAATTTGAAAACTAACCTTTTCTTAATCATCTCAATGGGACCTTGGCTACAGCGTGGCTGGGCTGAAGGGCAAGACACGCTGTTTACTGAAAAGTCCAAAGGAGTGTATGCATATACGCACATATAGAGAAATACTGGGATTATAGGTGGCAGAAAGCTAACACAGGTTACCCTGAGCAGTAGAATGCTTATTTATGGTGACTAAGTTTTTTTCATGGTTTACTTTTGTAATGATAATAAAAACAAGTGTGCATGCGTGTGTGTGTGTGTGTGTGTGTGTGTGTGTGTGTGTGTGTGTAGGAGGGAAATGATGGCTTCATCATGTACAGAGAGAACTAGAGCATAAACTCAGTCAGCAACAAAGGTTTATAGTTGGTCTGTAACTGTCTTCCTCCTTCCCTACAATGAAATCCAATGCAGCCCATTTATATACACAATAACTTTGCACGAACCCCTCAGCAAAATCAAATCAAGAAGGTGAAATATTTACTGAGCACTTCCTATGGACAATCCTAGGCTGCGGTGCTGCCGATAGGGACTGCTCCGGGTGATGGTAGACCTGACAAGGGGACAGTGGCAAAAGGCTGGCTCTGAGTTAGATCCATCCAACAAAGTCCAGTCTGCTTTGTTCTAGAGGGTCCCCTGAGAGACTAAGTTCCGGGCCTCCTTCCAGGTGCTCTAATCTCTGAGACTATAAATGTCACGTTACCCATTTAATCAGATTCCAAAGAGCGTCTTGGCAGAAAAATATGGGAACTACTGTGGCAGATCAACTACAAAGACAAGCCAGTTTATTGGTTCAGGCTTCAGAAGAAACACTAGATGAACTAAAATTTGCTGTAAGAAAAATGTGATAAATCTAGTATTACTTAAAAGCTTCTAAAGCGATGGTGGATAATGATAATAAGTTGCATACCTCTACCACGTGCACAACCTCTGCCCTGTGACTTCAAAGGAAGCTCTTCAAGTCCAGGGGTAGATGCACAGCTCTGCTGAGGAGATATTTATGGGGCTGTTATAGCACCTAGGATGTTCCTATTATACTCACCGTCCGAACGTCCAGGTTTCCAGGACTACAGAAAACAAAAGACTCTAGGCATTTTTAAGGGAGGGTGTGCTTTTTCCTATAACACAAATGATTGGCTTTGCATTAGTATCATTCAGTTTTGAACTCTTGGCACTAATTCCACTTAAAGCACGCTTTGCCCATTTTATTATGGAGAAACAGAACTGGAAAAGTCCTTCAAGCAGCCGTATTTGGAGTAGACTGCTGGTGGCAACATTTAGTAAGTGTCATCTGACAAAAAATAACATGTTGAGCTTGCACAGTGGGTCTCAGCAGAGTAAGTGAATCTGATAACCTGCTTCGGCACAGAAAGGGCCATCCCTTTCGCATGTGAAGACTGAGAGTACAGCAGCCACGGTTGTTGGTCAGGGAAGGGCTGTTTTGCTGAGGGGAAATCCCCAGAGGTGGTGGTGAAGGAGAAAGTGGGGATGGTAGCAGAACCCATGTTGAGGTGGGGGGATCGTTGCTACAGCCCCTTCTCCTCCTTTGCAGGTTCTTAGACTGTGATAAATCAGAAAAGAATTAATAAGAAACACAATATTGGCCACTGGGCAGTATGAGTCATTAGAAATGGTTGACTAAATCAAGATCAGAATATTTTAAGAATACTTCTGGGGAAATTTCAAAATTCAAAGAGATGAAGCATTGAGAGGCTATGGGTGTTGCTATTTCGTACTTTCAAACTCTCAGGGGAGTCAGTGATTTCCAACATTCAAAGCAAGAAAGACACCTGGGTGGAAGTAATAAACACCGAGGGGGTTAGACAGTCATCACACTGGTCAACCAGAAATGGTAGCTCTGTCTACAGCTAGTGGAGGATGATTTGGGGAAATTGTACATGTAAGGTAAACTCTTTCACCATGTGACTATTTCAAGACCAAGTGGTGTCTCGAAATTCTCCCAGTGCAAGTGGCTCTGTTTCTCCCGAGAATCACACAAATAATACTGTTATGGTTCTTTGTAGTACTTCTTTTTTATGATTATCTAAGCCTTAGATTCTTGAGCTTTAATGACCATGTAAGTCAACTGGGACTTTTGTTAAAACGTAGATTCTGATTCAGTAATCCTGGGGTGGGGCCTGACCCACTGCATCTCGAGAAAGCTTCTAGGAGATGCCAGTTCTGTTGGTCTGAAGACTACACTTCGAGTAGTGAAGCATTTAAGACACTGCAAACTGCACATTACTCTATTTCAGCAACCAGTCTACCCTAGCTAAGCAGAGACTTACGCCTGGCTTAAATGTATAAACTCAAAAAAATGCCTTACTGATTTAGATTTATTGAGACTAAAGGAATAAAATCATTTATGGGAAGAGTTAATTACCTTTTTCCCCTCTTTACCTATTTAGCCTCCCTCCTTGTAACACACAAAAGTTGGGCACAGTGCCGGGTGTACCCAAGTTTTCTCAATCACTTAGTGTGAGCCTAGAATCCATAAATTTAATGAAAGCTTACCATAGAGAAATAAGTTTGGAAACTTCTTTTCCCACCCAAAAATGAACGTAAGTAATTAGAAAAAATATTTCCATGTTAAAGAGTTTTGTAACCTATTTTGTGTATCAGAGGAGGGAAAGAATGAGTGGGTGATGTTGACTTTAAGATACGAGTGTAGGGTGTGTGTACATGCACATGTTTGATGAAAACTTCTATTTCTTTTCTTTTGTTATATACTCATCTTTTTGTTTATTCAACATTTATAGCAGCCTAGATGTTAAGTCATTTCTTTATTATATATGCTAAATATTATGGGACATCTCTTATAAACTCATATTGCTGTTATCATACCCAGCAAAAATTATTGGTGTTTCCTTGGTATCATCCAAAACTCAAGTAACATTCAAATTTCCATGATTTTCTAAAAAAGTGTCTGTTACAGATGGTTGTTTAATCCAAAGTCAACATTTTATTTGGTTGTTATATCTCTCAAGCATCTTTTAGCACTCTTTCTTTTTCTTTCTTCTTCACGCCATTTGCTGTTGAAGAAATCGGATCAATTATCCAGTACTCTATTTTATAGTTGTCATAAAATCTATCATATTTACAATATTTACATATATAAGTAGGTAGGTACCCTTAAGAGAAATCCTTTGAAGCACATCGAACCTGTACTAGCCCAGTCTTAAGATGGAAAAACAGGGCCACGAAGACTTTGAGTGTTGTGCCCCTGAAGATCTGAAACTAAATCTTCATCTTCTAACTTCTTATCGTGTTATGTTTCTACTAAGCTTAGTTGACTCTGTGGTTTTGTTAAAGTGTAAGTGTGGTGGAATATAGTGAAATATGTGGTTTCAAAAAAGTAGGCTTACCTATTTTACTTTGCAGGTAATTTAATAAACTTGACTAAGTTCCATGAGGATAAGATCAGGTCTGTCTTATAGAATTCCTAGGATGTGACAGAGCCTGGCATAGTTTAATGCCCAAAGAATGTGTGTTGAATAAATGAATGAATCAATGAACATATGTTGTGTTTCACCAAAGTGCGATGATGCCTTAAGTTTGTACAGCGCCTCACCCTTTACAAATCTCATGTGTATAATCTCTCATTTGGTCATGCAACAACCACATGAGACAGCTATTGCAATTCTTATTTAACAGATAAAGAAATAATATGGAAAACATTACTAAGGCATGTGTTAGGCATAAATAAAAGTGAGGCTAGGTTCCAGGATGTTTTCATTTCATCAGCTGTCTAACTCTTTCTATAATTTTATCCACTCTGATAAGGCAGATGTGCATGATACTTTACAACTTGCAAAGCCTCCTAGCTCCCTTGGTCTCTTCAGCAACCATCCAAGGTAGGAGTGGTTATCTTAACTTTACGGATGAGAAAACTATGCCCAAGTCACATTACTAAGAGGAAAAGCCTAACTTGACCTCAAGTTATTTTTAACTTCAAACACAGTTTGTTTTCTACCATAAAACTGGTTATACCCCCTCTCCTGTCTGTCCCCGCCTTGTTCCACTGTCAGGCTCAAGTCCCTCACCTTTCCCACCCCCCTGCGTACATTACTATTCATACCATTCTGGGTAGCTATGGCATGTAATGGACATGTTCATATTTTATATCTTCCTCCTATTTATGTCATGCCAACCAGCTTCTTATCTTATCTTATTAAATTCCCTGAAGCCGAGGCAGGGTTTTCTTCCTCATGTACCTAAGTCGGTCCTCTGAAGTAGCCAAGGCCCAATAGATGACATGACTGAGGGGCATCTAACCTGTCAGTATTTTGGATCTCTCTGGTTTCTAACAGGAATCCAAAAATGAATGAACTTTGCTGTTTGGCATAAGTTATTATGCATTTAAGGAGAGCAGCTATTTAAGAGGCTGATATAAAATAATTTGTATTTCCAAAACCAAATAGGGAAATAAACACAGCATTAACAAAATGGTTGGAGAAGCAACAGGGGCTTAGATGTTAACAAGATGATGAAACTCTGGTCTTCTGGAAAATGTATTCATTACTTTGGGGGCAAATACTCACACATGCACACACCCTTTTTATTTTATTTTTTTATAATAAAACTAACTGCTCACCAACCATTTAAAATTTTTTCCTGAGTTCATTTTTAAGAGGCTCTTTTAAAAAGGGTTGGCTACTTCTACTTCTTCAATTTGATCTTGAACTCAGGCCTCAGTAATGGGAGAATATAGAGTTTTGGGTAGCCACCCCCACTACACCTTTGGAAAATTACTTTGAAACATTTGGAAGGTTTGCGTTGGAGGGAGGGTTGGGGGGTAGAAGCAGTTTTATTATGCACGTTCTTTTATGGGTTGTGGCCAGATATTTTCAATGTGCTATTATCCTCGTTTTATGGAGTTCTTGGACCCTGTGGATATAAACATCTGGGAATAAATGGTTGACTGCGAGCTATATGCTATTCTACCTGGGAAGAAATACATTTGTGTTGCATTTAAAATTTAATGAATTATTCACAAGGGAAGTAATAACTTAATAAGTATACTAACTACACATAAGCAAAATAAGGGAGATTTTTTTTTAAAGCCCCTCTACCGGCTATGTAGAAATGTTTCATTCGTGTTCTCTCTGCATCCATATGATCAAATCCTACAGATCCCCGTCTTCACGAGCGGCCACGTCTCCCACTGGAGCATAGGGAAGCACACTGAAGAGCGAGCAGAGGAAAGGTTCTGCCACTTAAGTTCTTTCAGGGATTGAGCTGAGATGGGACATGAAATTGGATTTCATAGTACTCACTTTTTGAGGGGAGAAAATTGACATGTCTATGTGGAATTAATCTTTTGAAAGTCTTTTTGATTCTATTATTTCTCAGACTTTAGTACTATAATAAAATAACTCTAAAAATGTTCGTGTAGTACTCAGTCCTTTTCTTCCTTTGGCCTCACCCTCTCCTTCTCTCCCCCATCTTCTTTCCTTCTTTCTTTTGTCAAACTCTGTAGGGGAAGCTCTGACACATCTTAGCGTGTAGGGACCCGAAACCCAATCTCCCGTGTCACTGCTGAGCCCCTTGTATTTGACCAGTGTGAGTTCCGGCTCCGAGGGCCAGCGTCATTTCTGTGCCAGTTCTGGGCTGCTTATGGGTAGCGATCCCTTTTCTGCAGGCAGGATAATCTCTCTGGTCACAACTTTACCAACTGCTGGAGAACAGTCTTTGCACTTACACTTCGGCTGGGACGGGCTTTCTAAGAGCCTGTGAGGGCGGAGCTGGAAGAGAGAACCGCTCCTCTGTCTCTGTCTCTGGTGGCTGCCGCTCTGACAGGGAGCTATCATCATCTGATAGATCCCAGGATAACAGCAGCTCGGGTACTTAGGGCAGAATTGAGTCTGGGTTATAGCCAGCTTTGATTTTGCTCTTCAGATTAAAATTGATCCAGGTTGAGGAAAGCAAGGAATGAGAGAGAAGGAAATAAGAGGGAGAGAGGGGAGAGAAAGCAAAGGAGGACGAGAACACATGTGCGTGTTCAAAACTCTAATAGGATTGGGTGAGAGCCATTGAATACCTGGTCCACTGCAATTGTAAAGTCTGCTTTCACCATCAGGAGTGGGGTTTGGCATCTGGAAGTGATTTCATTCTGTGATTACCTTTGGACTGCAATGCTTGTTGGTTCTTTACTAACAAGCAAGCACAGACCCAGAGCAAGCCTTTCATGCTAACAAGCAAACAAGCCATCAGGCTGCAGATTTCAAAACCAGAGGCAGGAGGCGGATGTGAAGTGGGTCAAAATCCTGCGGCTTCTCGGAGAAAAAAAAGGGTTGAGAGAGAAAGGAAAAAAATGTGCCTTTGTCTTCCTTAGTCCTTCTCAAAGCATGTGGAAAAGTCAACAATGAGTTCCTAGCTCATTCGTCCTCCCATGTATTTCTAAACTTTTGGAATGCAACTGACACAGCCTCAGGCAAGCAGTAAAAGACACTCTACACTGCTCAACTCCAGAGTATCAATTTGGTGAGCAAAATGCCTGCGGGCCATCTTTCTGAAACACCTGGGGTCTCATGTCTTCAAGCAAGGAGACCTGAGAGCATATTCCCTTTTTGCGTCCAGACTCCCCCAGAAAACACCCATTCAAACATGGACAAAGATTAAAGAGGTGAAATGTGAAAGATCAACTTTGCTTCTTCCAATCCATGACATTTTGTTCTCTGCAAACTTATGTGATAGTCTGTTCTAACTTGGAGATGCATTCTAATGGAAGTCAAATGGCAGCATCAGAACTCCAAAAACTGTGATTATAATTTAGATACTTTGGTGCCATAAAGAACTGTTGGTGCCATGAGCTTTTAGCATTGACCAGTTTTTATTCATCATAAAGGGAGGCAAACCAGGCTTTAAGAGCAGACAGTTTGAAAGAAAAACATTAGATTAAATACTAGAGATGGAATGATAATGATAATGATAATGTTAGGTGCCAGGATTTCTTTAACACCTATAATGTGCCAGGAGCTATCTTCATATTTGTATTTATTTTTATTTAATGCCACCCAAAACCCAGGGACATGAATTCTATTATTAACCCCAGTTTATGGATGAGGAAATGGAGCTTTAGAGAAGTTTCTTGCCCAGAGTCACAAAACTAGTAAAAGGCAGGACAGAACTCGAACCCAGGGGCCACAGGAGAGTGCAGAGAAAATTTGCTGGATTTATGTTTCAGGCTCACTCTCCTTAACAAACTGCAGCAGAACTCAACTTGCCCCAAGGTACGTATACGGTGCATGTGTGTAACTACATTAGCGTTCGGCTTTTGTAGGAAGATGGCCGATGTGGATAATTACGTGTATTCCCCCAATTATTTCAAGAGATGAGCCAGAGTTACGTCCGGAGGGATATGGCCAATACATCACTACGTGTGCTCTTTGTCAGTCCTGGAAAACAAGCCTGGATTCAAACTTTCAAGGATGCTTACCTCATGGCACTCTAACCCTGTGGATTCTCTTCCCCTTCCGTGTGTGATGAGCCTAATGACTGGCTTCGAAGACATAAAATAGAGCAAAATGGGTAGGGTGTCAGTACTGATATTAGATTACAAGAAGACTCACTCTCTCACTGGTTCCCTCTGAAGGAAGCCGGATGCCATGCGCTGGGAGCTGCCTGAGGGAGAGACCCGCTTGGCCTTCCAGCCAACAGCCAGCGAGGACCTAAGGCCCACCAGTAGCCAGAAGGTCCCCTTGGAAGTGGCTCCTGCCCCAGCTGAGATGACCGCAGCCCTCGACAGCAGGTTGACTGCAGCCTTGTGAAAGCCCTTAAGCCCAGGGCACCCAGCTGAGGTGCTCCTGGATTCCCAACAATCAGAAAGGAAGATAGTAACTTGTTTTAGATCACTAAGTTTTTGAGTACGGTAGTCCTTCCTTATCCACAACTTCACTTTCTACAGTTTCAGTTACCCATGGTCAACTGTGGTCTGAAAGTATCAAAGGGAAAATTCCAAACATAAACAGCTTGTAAGTTTTAAATCGTATGCTGTTCTGAGTAGTACAATGCAATTCTCACACCATCTTGCTCCACCCTGCCCCAGACACAAATCATCCCTTTATGCAGTGTGTGCTCATTGTACATGCTCCCTGTCTGGTGGTCATTTATTAGTCGCCTGGGTTATCAGATCCACCGCCACGTTGTGGTAGCGCTTGCATTCAAATAATCCTTAGTTTACTTTGTAGTGGCCCCAAAGCCCCAGAGTAGTGACACTGGCAATTCGGATATGCCCAAGAGAAGCTGTCAAGTGCTTCCTTTAAGTGAAAAGGGTAAGGTCAGTACAATAAGATATTTTGAGAGAGAGGGAGACCACATTCACATAATTTTTATTATAGCATATTGTTATAATTGTTCTATTTTATTATTAGGTATTTTTCTATTCTCTTATGGTGTCTAATTTATAAATTAAACTTTATTGCAGGTATTATGCACAGGATAAAACAGTGTATATGGAGTGTGGCACTATCCTTGGTTTCAGATAACCACTAGAGGCCTTGGAACATACGCCCGGCAGCTAACAGGGGCTACTGTAGTTTATTACACAGCGCAGATAACTAACACCTATGGGCAAAGGAAGAAGTGAAGCCTCCCCTCCGTGAATACTGCTGGTTCAAGCAGCGGTGGCAAGTGTGTTTTCTTTGGGCTATTTCCTGTCCCTGGAACATCAGCCTAGCTGGCATCAGGCTGCAGCCTCAGAAGCAGTCCACTCTATCTTTGCTAATCAGTGGATTTTTTCAGCTTTCTCCCACTCTATTTATTGTATCATGACTGGTTATGTTGATTGGCTGGAGAAAATGAATTTAGACTAAATTTTTACCTCTTGAATAAAGAAGCAGCACTAAAGCAGAAGCATGCACTCGATGAACAGCAAGAAGCAAGACAGCCCTCATTGCAGGTGGCTCAGTGCGATGGGCACAGCCCATAATTCTTGAGTGGGAGTCATCTTTAGTGACAGCCAGCAGCCACACGGCTCTGCATGACAAGGAGTCAACTCAGAACCACACAGCCTGCCAATCAAAGAATTATGGAAAGAATTAAAATCTTTATTTAATCTCTTGAGGCAACATCCAAGTGGGGGGTCCATTCTTAATGCATAGCAAAACATCGTTAAAATCACCTCTCTCAGTTTCAGCCACTCTCAAAACCCTCGTCACTACTGGCAGCTGTTCTTTCTAATCCCGTCTCAACTCTCAGCCTAGGACTCTTTTAAGCCTAGCTTGCCACCTGCTGTCCCCCCACCTTGCGTCTGCTTCTTTCGGACGGGCATCATGGTGCCCAGGAGTCACAGACTGGCCGGCAAGGACCACATGAGCCTGTAAGTTGTTTTCTCTGGCTCCTACAATAATCAAGAAAGTTTGCACAAAAATCCAAATTTTGGACTTGACTTGAAGCTCGGCTAGATGTGGCTCCAAGGGGGCTACATTCCGGCCAGGCAGCAGCTGGCTGAGCTGACTTCAGAGCTTCACCTCCTTCTGCTTCTCAGGTCCCCCCTCGGCTGCTTCTCCACTGCCCCTGCCGCCTGCTGCATCTCTGCCCGGTCCCTGCAAGCGTTTCACCTTATGACTCCTGTCCTAGCTTCATGCCACCTCCCAACACTGATCCCAAGATAGAAGAGACGGGAGGGTGCCAAGTGGACAGTGCCAGGATTTTCTTTAGGGGACGGCGTGGAGAGAGGGAGAGAAGTAGTGAATATACACGAGATAAAGATATTTGTCACTATCATGCCTAAAATTGCAAATTTTGATAAATGCTGTGAAGAAAAAGTATAGGTCTTTGCTCTGTTCCTGCAAACACCATGATGGGGATTATAAAGCCGGTGTCTTTACCCACCAGGCTGCACGGCCTCAGGGGAAGTTGTCCTGGAAGCCTGGGCGAAGCCAGAAGATGATGTCCACTTGGGGTCTGTCAGTCCATGTCAGCACTGTTAAGGGACTCTGAGATCTGCTCTGGTGACACAGGGAGCCTGGAAAGAGCAGTCTGGGAGCATTTTTTCTGTGGAGTGAAATGGCTCTGCTCTGTTTTAAGAAGGAAACCAGGAACGAGCTGACAGATTTGCTCTGGCAACGAGATGCGGAGCTCGCTCAGGAAAGGAAGACCAAGGTTTATTATGATTGAGTAAAGCCCTTAATTGCCACTTTGGATGGAGCTTAGTTTTTAAATTCATATTCTGCAGCCAAAGGGCCTCTCTTCAGACAGAAGTACTGCAGCCAAATTAGTGGCTGGTCATCTTGTAAGAAAAGGCTATTTACTTTATTTTTAGTGAAAGTTTCTTGGAATTTTCCTGACTCCTGCCTGCTTTCAGTGCCGCTGGCTGCCAGAGGATATTAACAGGAATAAGCAGGGTTGAACTTTGCGCACAGCCATTTAGCCTTCTCCAGGGGCCTGGCCTTCTTTTCTTTTTTCCTTCGGGGAAGAGAGTGTGGCTTTTGGCTCTTTCCAGTCTGCCGTACCTGGTGGCCCGGCTACTGTGGCAAGAGCCAGGTCCCAGTGATGGCCCCTTTGGTTCCACTCCAGAGATGGTAACTCTCAGAGGTTTTCCTCCTAGGAACAGATACCAAGAAAGGCATGGAGAAGCACGTTTACCTGGGAGTGCGGGAAAGATTGTGGTCTGCAGCTACTTATCAGATGTTTTCCCTTTGCTCCTCCAGATCCACTCCCACTCCCTTCCACCCTGCTGTGGGCCCCAGGAGGCTCACCTGTGTGGACCGCGTCAACTGGATCCCTGGATCTCCAGCTTCCCTTTCGGTTTCGTCAGTATGGAACACTAATAGGAGTATCATTCCTTGGCCCCTGTCCCGTGGGGTGGCGGCTCTTACCAGGAGACCCTCTTCATAGTTTTCTCCATTCAGGTTCTGGAAACCATGTCCTCCCCTGTTCTTTTCAGACTTGGGGCAGATATGGAGCCCTCACTGTTACCAGCCTCAGAGTGGTGTTCATCTGTCTTGTCCACCCCTTTGCAAGTACTTTGCTTATTGATATCTCAAGTTATTGTCATTTGAGATATTGTGTCATCTGTTCCCTGGAAGCTACAGTTATCTTTCCCTAACCAGACCTTCAAGAACAAGGCTGTCTTTCCTTGAGAGCAGGGAGGAAACCTGCCAGGATCAGAGCCTAGACCTCCGTGTGCAGGGGAGAGCGACACCCTCCCCCCTGTGTCAGAGGGTAGGGATAGACCCCACCGTCTGTTGGTAAAGTTGAATGGGCCCTGATTCCCTTGCTCTGGCAAGGCTGTCTATCTTATACTCAGATGAGAGCTACTCGGGGACTGAACACCGAACCTTCTGATTTGCTGGCAAATGCTCCTTCCATGGCCTGGACCCCAAGGCCTGTGCTGGTCCCCGTGCATAAAGAGGGTGCAGACATACCCAGTAAAGAGCCTTGAAGGCGTATGTGTTTACTGACTCTTGCCGTTGCTCTCTGTCTTCGTTAAGCAAGGGTGAAAATAGCTTTGTGTAGTACATTTTCTTCCTACAGCTGGGCTCCCCCGTGATGTGCTCCCCAGTAGGTCTCCAAAGGAAACGTCACGTGTATGTGGCCTTCCTCCCTGAGCTCCTTCTCCGTGATGAAAAGAAAGGCTGGACAGTGAAAGAGGGCCTCTCCTGTCATTCAGTAATTCTTGGATAGAAGCACCCAAACACAGACGCACGCAGACCTTCTTGGGGCATTGGAACCTCTTCTGTGGGTAGGAAATCCTTGTCTTCTTAGATCAACAAAGACAGTGTTAAAATACTTCAAAGAGTCATGTACAAAGAACCTGAGGCGAGAATGGCAGGTCAGGGTCAAAATGAATATGAATAGATGAGTTTAAAATGCAGATTTTGGGTGGGTGGGGTGGGGGTGGTAGTGGGAAAATGGAAACAAGTGTACTTGAACAACAATAAAAAAATAAAAAATAAAGAATTATTAAATGTAAGTAAAAGTAATTAAAATATTTTGTAATTAAAAAATACAGGTTTTGCAAACTCTTCCAGAAAATAGAAAAGGGAAAAATACTCTACAACTAATTATATGTGACCAATATTATTCTGATGCCTAAATCAGAATAATATAATGTTCATTTAAAACATTAATGCCTTAATGTTTTAAGCACATTAAAAGAAAAATAATAAACAATAATCCTCATTAACATATATGTAAAATCTCCACAAAATATTAGTAAATAGAACCTAGTAATCTATACAAATGATAATATACCAAAACTGTAAATAAAGTGAGATTTATCATGCAAATACAAGATTGGTTCCATATTTGAGAATCAATGAACATAATTCACCATTATCAACAAACTTAAAAAGCAAAATCATATTATCACTTGAAAGGATGTGGGGAAAAAACATTTTACAAAGTCCATTCATAATAAAACTTTAAATAAACTTGCAATAGAAGGAAACGTCCAACCTGAAAAAGGTCATCAGTAAGAGCCCACAGTTAATATCACACTTAATGGTGGAAAACCGAATGCTTTACCCCCAAGGCTGGGAAGAGAACAGGGACATCTTCTCTCCCCACTTCTAGGCAAGGTTATGCCAGCAGCCCTAGTCAATGCAATAAGGCAAGAAAAGTAAATGAGTCATATATTTATTTTAGAAAGAAAGAAGCAAAACTATATTAGTAGATGACAGGATCACCTACATAGAAAATCCCAAAGGAATTAAAACAATTACTAAACCTCTGTGTGAGTTTAGCAAGTGAAAGAATGTAAAGTCATTAAAATGTGAATTATGTTTGTATGTACTATCAATTAACAATTGGAAATTGAAGTAAAAATATAATTTATGATAACATCATGATGAAAAACTGAGAGATCAGTTTAACAGACTATTTAAAAGACCTTTATGCTAAGAAAAATCAGAGAAGATCTAAGTAAATGGATCTATTCACTGAGTTTATGGATTAGAATTCTCAATATTTTTAAGATATCAATTTTCCCCCAAATTGGTCAATAGATTCAACAAATATTAATGAAAATTAAGGAGGCTTTTTTCCAGAAATTGAAAAACAGATTCTAAAATTCATATGGGAATACGAAGGATCTAGAACATCCAAAACAGTTTTGAAAATGAGAAATGAGGATGTGGGATTCATAATTCCTGATTTTAAGATTTACTATAATGTTACAGATATTATGATATTGATGTCTAATATAAATAAAGATAGTATGGTATGGATGTAAGAAGATGATAGATAGATAGATAGATGATAGGCAGGTAGATAGATCCATGCATATATGGTCAACTGACTTTTGACAAAGATGCTAAAGTCATTGAATGAAAGAATGGACAAACTTTTTAATAAACGGTGCTAAACAATTGAAATAACTAGATGTCCACATGTTTAAAAAAAATGAACTTCAACCTTTACCTTGTTCCAGATACAAAATTATCTTGAAATGGAGCATAGCTCTTAATTTAAGAGCAAAGACTATAAAGGATTTAACTGAAATAAAAAACTCCCATTTAAAAGACAATATTAAGAAAAAGAAAAGGATAACCACAAATTAGGAGAAAATATTTTCAAAACACAAATCTGATGAAGGACTTGTAACCCAAATATAAAGAGCACTTACAAGTCAAAAATGAAAACATAAATTATCCAATAAAAATACAAAAGACTTTAAAACATACTTCACAAAAAGAAGAGATATAAATGGTACTTAATATCATTTGTGTTTAGGGAAATGCAAATTAAAATCACAGTACAATAGTTCTACAACCCCACTAGAATGGCTAAAATTTTAAAGATTGAAAATAGCAAGTGCACACAAAAATGTAGTACAACTAGAAATCTTATCCATTGCTGGTGTGAATACAAAATGGTATAACCACTTTCAAAAAACTGTTTGTTAGTTTCTTACAATAAAACATTCACTTATCATGCAATCCAAAAATCCCATTCCTGGATATTTTTCCACAAGTATCTGCAGACAAATATTCATAACAACTTTATTCAGAAAAACCACAAACCAAATATTCATCAAGTAGTGAAGGGTAAAAGAATTTTGGTACTTCCATGTACCGGTTCTACCCACAATAGAATTCTACTCAGAAATAAAAAGGAATGGGCTATTGACACATGCAACAACATATATGAATTCCAAAGGCATTTTGCTAAGTAAAAAAAGACAGGCAGAAATGACTGCATACTGTACAATTCCATTGATATGATATTCCAGCACAGGCAATACTGTGTAGTTACCATGGATTAGGAGGTCAGGAGGAAGAGACTGACTGCAAAGGAGCAGAAGGAAAATTTCTTGAAATGATGGAAATGTTCTGCATCTGGATCATGGCGGTGATTATATGACTGAACACATTTATCAAAACTCACCCAATGCTACACTTAAAAGGGTAAATTTTATTATATGTAAATTATTTCTCAATAAACCTAACTTTAAAAAATAATAAAACACAAGTTTCTGTTTGTTACTCAGTTAAAATTTACCCAAATTAGCTAGTCCTACAAGCTAATGAAGACACAACCACCAGTTCCTTTTCTTGCTTTAGGTCTGTGTTGGGCACTCGGTAAAACATCCCTTTTCTTAGGTATATTTACTCCTTTCTTCTACTTCCATCTCCACCTGTGGCCTAAGATCAAGCTTCCACTGCCTTAAAGGGGAGAGAGAATGGTAGTGGAATTCTGCTCAGTCACTTAGCTGGGCAGGAAAATAACCTATTAAATGACTAAGAGATCCCATCAACCCCATGTTCCCATCTCTACTGAAGAAATAAACCATTGCTTTTTTTTACTGGTACATGTCATTGTATCAGCTCAAACCCACAGAATGATGATTCTTATAAAAAAGTAAAAGAGCATCATCCCACAAAGTGGGTGTACTGGAACAGATTAAAGAATGGGGGCTTTGGAGTATTCAGTCCTCAGTCTGTCATTTGCTAATGTTACCGTTGGACAAATACCTTAAATCTCCTGTGCCTTCTTTCCTTTTTGTAAAATAGGGAAATAATACCTGCCTTGAGAGGTGGCCATAAAAATTAAATGAGACATGTAATATGTCAAGAGTCTAGTGCATAGAATCTCTCAACCAACAATTGTCGTTGCCATCATCATCATCATTATCATCAATTCTTTAATTAGGCTCAATAAAAAATGTTCTAAAAAGTCAAATGAAATATGTGGGTAGGCAACGAAGAGGTGGAACTGGAGTTAAGATGGTTATTTTATTTTATTTATAACCAAGCTTTGTTCTATGAAGGATTTAATGCAAGTTATAAAATATGTACAAATAAAATAAAATGATAAAAACAAATAATTAAAGGAG
Source organism: Mormoops blainvillei (assembly GCA_004026545.1). Lineage (NCBI taxonomy): Eukaryota > Metazoa > Chordata > Mammalia > Chiroptera > Mormoopidae > Mormoops > Mormoops blainvillei. The sequence goes on from PVJD01008664.1 coordinate 17,785, forward strand.
CCCATAGCAAAGAAATGGGCAGAAAAATCATAACATTAGTAACAGGAAATGTATATCCAGAGTTCTTGATAGTTGCTATGGGTGAGTCACAAATTTGGCTTTGACATTTTTTGATAATTAAGGTAAAGAGCTTCAAGATTAATACTTTTACTAGCTACAAACAAGTGAGGTCATGAGGAAAATGCATATACTAAGGTCTTGGTAGTTGCTGGGGTGAGTTACAAATTTGGCTTTGAAATTTTTGATAATTCATTGTAAAAAGGAAGATAGGCTGAGCTTCAAGATTCATATTTTCCACTAGCTACCATCAAACTAGGTCATAAGGGGAAGTACATATTTTCCTTACACCCGAGGGACCTCATACAGTGGAAACTGTCATGAAGTGATGGTTTCTCCACCACAGCCCCCCCCCCAAATTCAAAAGTGAGTCTCTTGTAAAAACCTTCAGAGCAGACCAAAGCACAGATCCGCGCTTCTACAAAAAGCACGAGACTCACGTGGCCTGGTAGAATCCTAAGGTAAGATTAAAAAATAGCTAGAGAAATCTCTGCCTGTCCTTTCAAGTCAGCCCCTATAAATGCTTCTTGAAACTTTTGATAAGTGTTGGAGAGAGTTCAAAATTGTCGTTTCTGTCAATAACCTGAAGGTGAATATTTTAAATTGTTAATTAAAGAAAAAGACTGTCACTAGCTAAGAGTAAAGTTAAGATCCTTTGAAAATAAAGGAGTCTCTCTAACCAAAATCCACCTCTATATGGCGGTGGGGTAAGGGACAAACCATGGGCAGGGCCAGAAATACTCCCAAGAAGCAGACCTGAGGCCACTCATAGGAACAGGGAATTGAGCTCCAAAGTTCTAAGCTATTGCATAAGGCCATAATGATTTTGGTCAGAAAATTTTCAAAGCAGATGTTAGCAATCACCCACCATGGGCACTGAAAAAATCTCAATAAAATACACATAGAATTTCTCATTTTAACCAGTGTAGTTTCCGGTCAAATACTTCAGGATGAATTAATTGCAAATCAGTGAAATTCACAGGTAGTGAAATGATTGGATCAGTGATAGGGAACGATTGGCTATAAGCCATACAACACCTATAACACATCTGCCAAGGATAATTAATTTGGTTTAAAGACATTGGTCTTTTTTTCTGGTAACATTTAGATAACAGAGTAAATATATAGAGTTGAGATAAAGTTCACATAACATAAAATGAACCATAAGCCATTTAAAGTGTATAATACAGTAAGGAGTCAGTTTATTCATGGTATTGTGCAACCATCACCTCGATCTAGTTATAAGAAATTGTTATCACCCCCAAAATAAACCCTGTATCCTTTATGCATCGCTCCCCATTCTTTTTTCTTCAGCCCCTGGCAACCACTACTCTGCTTTCTGTTCTTACGGACATACCTATTCTGGATATTTCCTATAAATGGGAGCATACAGTGTGTGGCCTTCGGCGTCTGGCTTATTTCACGTAGCATGAAGCTTCCAAGATTCATCTACATCTATTCATGTATCAGTACTGCATCCCTTTTAGGTCTGAATAATATTCTATTGCATGGATATACCACATTTGTTCATCAGCTGATGGACTTTTGGGTTGCTTCCATCTTTTGACTATTGTGAATAGTACTGTTGTAAATATTTGTGTATGAGTGTTTGTCTTAATACCTGTTTTAAGTTCTTTTGGGTATATATCTAGGAGTGGAATTGCTCCATGACTTGGTAATTCTACATTTAATTTGTTGAGGAACTACTAAACTGTGTTCCACAGTGGCTGCACCATTTTACTTTTTTTTCTTCCTCTTAGCAATGAAAAAGTATTCCAATTCCTCCATATCTTCTCCAACACTTGTTATTTTCTAATTTTTATTATGGCCAACCTATGATTGTGACGTGGTATTTTATTGGATTTTGACGTGAATTTTCCTAATGGCTAATGATATAAGCATCTTTTCATTGTTTGTTACCTCGCTATTTGTATATTTTGGGGGAAATGTCTATTTAAATCCTCCCCCCATTTTAAAATTAGGTTGTCTTTTTGTTCTTGAGTTATAGGAATTCTTTACATATTTTTGATACTAGATCCTTATCGGATATATGTTTGCAACTATTTTCTCTCATTCTGTGGGCTGCCTCTTCACTCTCTTGATAGATGCACAAATTTTGACAAAGTTCAATTTATCGATTACTATTTTTCTGCTCATGCTTTTTGTGTCATATCTAACAAACCATTGCTAAACCCAAGGTCGTGAAGATTTACCCTTACATTTTCTTCTAAGAGTTTTACAGTTTCAGTTAGCTCTTATACTTAGATCTTTGATCCACTTTGAGTTAATTTTTGTATATGGTGTGAGATAAGAGTTGAACATCACTCTTTTTTATGTGGATATACAGTTTTCTTTGCACCATTTGTTGAAGAGAGTGAACCATGTCTTTTTGAGGATGTACTAGGACAAGATTTTCAGTATTGTTGGACTTGTTCCTAGGTCCTCACATTTTCTCACATTTTCTCAGTTCATGACAACCTCATTATCTCAGGAATTTTTTCATGGTGCTCCTAAGCCCAAAGAAATACCCAACAATTTCATATATTATTAATAGTTAGGGCAAACAACTTAGGAAGTATTTATGCTCTAACAACTTATAGCTGGTTTTAAAAATATTAATTGAAATATTAATGGAAAGAGATGATATTTTTATTTTATTTTTAAGTAACTCACAGTTATTATGTGTGCACCTCTTTGGCACTGCATAACTTTCCAAACTCTGGATTCAGATATGACACTACCACTCTCACTTTCTGTTCTATGTTGATTTTCATACAATACTTACTTTTATTACAGTAATCACTTAAAACCCAACTTTGCAAAGACATCATGGCCCCAAGATGTAAAGCAATCTTCAGCTAAGAGTTCAAACAATGTCTGATAGATATTGGATATCCCTGTGTTTTCCTAAGAAGTTTAAAATATTCTGCCGTGAGCCTGTGGGTTTGCAGGAGTGTCCAGTGTACCCCAGCACACAGCTGGGAAACCATGATCCTGGACTTGTGGGAAGCTGGTTTTAAAGCACCAAGCAAAAGAAACATAGTTCCATCACAGGAAGCTCTAGAAGGGAAGGCCATTTAAGAATGCTGAGAATGCTCAAAGATGCAATTTTACATAATTCTGGTATGGAAGGATAAAGGGAAGTTCACAAAGAAACCCTAACGAGTCCATTAAAACAACATGCACCATTAATGGAAAGTGTGTATGTGTGGGGAGGGGACATAATATTAGATACAAACTTAAGAGGGTGGCCCAGATAAGTAATGGCAGGGCTGGAAAAGTTAACGTCCCAAGTGAGGCAAGTCTGACAAAAAGTACTCAAGACAGCTAAAAGGGAAATTAATTTTCAGAGTAAGTATTTTCAGAACAAGAGATCAAAGTAGGGGTAGGCCAAATGTTTAGGCTGCTGTTGTAATGTTCATGGAGAACGGAGAGAAATATGAACCTCCGATTGATGTCTCCCTCGTCGGCGAGAAAGATGTTCAGGCGAAAAAGGCTGAATTTACAGCAGCATGAAGACAGGTGCTGGGCAGGAGAGCCAGGATGTGTTGCAGTAACACACAGCTGCAAAAAGATCAGTGGCTCAACCACAAAGATTTACTTCTCGCTCGCACCAAGTTTTTACAGATCCAGTGGGCTCTCGGCAGCTGTCCTGTGTGTGGGGGCTCGACATTCCTGCCTACTTGGGTCTTGTGGTTTTGTGACTTTAACAGGTGCTTCCATGCAAGGGACGAGGAGCATAGAGAATCTCATACAACTCTTAAATGTTTTCAAACAGAAGTGATAGTCTTCGCTTTCTCTCATATTTCATTTGCCAAAACAAGCCACAGAGTCACTTGCTTTGAGGGAGTGGGAAGGGGCAATCTTCTTGAGCGCATGGAAGAAGAGGAGCTTGGAAATATCGGCGAGCAGCAGTGATGCCCACCGTAAGGTACCTCTACCTTCTTTCCCAATTCTGCTACTAGCCTACATTTCCCGACACTTGGAACAAGCTTTTAGACCATATACAATAAAGATATACAGTAAAACGGGGGTTTTCATCTGATCCTTCACTTCTAAGTGGACAGAATCTATTCTGGAGTCTCTGTGTTCTAGGTGGGTAAATCGAAGGATGACTTCTGGACCACGTCAGGGCAAAGGGGGCAGGGCTATGGGGGTGGGTGGGAAAGAGGGATTCTGGGAGCTTAAAAGTGGAGCACATGGCCAGCAACTGAGAGCAGGTGCTTTGGAACAGCCTAAGTTATTTACTATGCTGTTCCCTGGGGATTTAAGGGTGCTGTACCTTAACTAAACAATGGAAATGGTTGTTGCTAGGTTGTCCCAATAGCTGCTTTATGGGTAAGCTGAAAAGCCAAATTTATGGGCAGTCCCTTTAGAGTTATAGTAAACACTAATAATCCCTTAAGATTAACCACAGGAAGATCCTTTTATGACTATGAACAGTGAGGAAACATTTGCAGCTCTGCAAATCTCTCTCCAAAGCCTCATCCACTTCCTGATATACTAATGCCTAAAAAGCTTTGCAGTCCCCTCAGTGCCTGAGTTCACACCCTGCAGGGGCTTGGACCCCGGAGTCAATTAGACTTTGAAGAGGCTGTAGATCAAGAAATGAGCAGTGTTGGGTCTCCTCCTCAGCAGTAACCCTGAAAGGGCCATTGCATAACCTCTAGGTGTCCTAGAACTGGTCTTAGGGATTATGAGTTTATCATAGGTCACTAGCAACACTTTAACTTCCGGCATAAATTTTGAAATGTGTCACTGCTGTTTTATCAACAGCAGGAGCCTCTGATGTTTACAGTTGGTAAAAATCTCAGCTGAACTGCAATGCTCTTGCCTTAAATGGAGACTTTGTCAATGTCAAAAAAGATGCAACTAACAAAAGGCATTGTTTCCACTTTTCTCTAAGCTGTCCCTTATGTACAGCCCACCAACTGGCAGATCAAATGGCTCAAAGATTGGCTATATTTCTGAGAAAATTTAGAACTGCATTATAATTCCAGAAAAAGACAAAATGTGGCTCCTCTGCTGACTCAGCTGGTGAACTTGCACTCAGCGGCCCCTTGTTCCTCTGGCAGTTTTGTAGCAGGGGTCTTTTTTTTAAATTAAGATTTTATTTATTTATTTTTAGATAGAGGGGAAGGGAGGCAGGGAGGGAGAGAAACATCAATGTGTGGTTGTCTCTTGTGCACCCGCTACTGGGGACCTGGTCAACAACCCAGGCATGTGCCTTGACTGGGAATTGAACCGGCAACCCTTTGATTCGCAGGCTAGCACTCAGTCCACTGAGCCACACCAGCCAGGGCAGAGATCTTATGCTGTCAGAGCAGCAGAGGTTTTGGTGCATGCATTTCTTGGAAGTGATACAAGAAAGAACCTGGTATTACTTTTTATAAGCATTGGCTCCAGAAATTAGAACAAGTAATCCTCCCTGGTGATGCTGCACATCTTACCCAGAGGAGACATGTTTATGAAGTGGAGAATCCTTTAGAAAAATTGACCCATATTTCCAAATAAATGGTGTGTGCTTAACTTTTAATGGCCAGAAGCCATAAATAGGAAGAATTGGGAGAGAACTCTGAAATAAATGGTTGAATTGGAATGAATTGTACCAGAAGATGGGTATGAAGCAAAAATGGAAAAAATGAATACTACGTTGTAGGAAAAAATGTGCCTGGGATTTCGCTCAGCCATACTGAAGTCGTGTGATCAGTCTGTTTTGACTGAAAGCAGAGAGGGATTTATGGGGAAGGTCTGGGGCTCGCCCTTGTTGTGCTCTGCTGACAATGCAGTATTTTTGTTTGTGTTTCTGACTGAAAAATTCAGCATGGGGCTCGAGGTGCTCGTTCCATCCACACTAGAGAAGGCAGACCGAGTGACAAGTCTTTTGTTGAATCAGAAGAGGAAGTCAAACTGGCCCTGAAAAAAGACAGAGAAACTATGGGACACAGATATTTTAAAGCATTCAAGCCAAGCAATGTTGAAATGGATTGCGTGTTGAAGCACACCAGCCTGAATAGTCCTGACACAGCCAATGATGGTTTTGTACGCCACTCTGGATGTAACAAGGAAGAAAGGGTTCAGTTCTTCGGGTTGGAGATCGAGCCGAATGGGATAACATCGCCGGTGGACTTCCAGAGGAGGCACAGGGGAAGGCCTTTGTGCAGTCTGCTTCATAGGAAACAGCTGAAAAAGGCTCTAAAGAAACACAAGGAGACTAGGGCACAGGTATATCGAAATCTTTAAGAGCAGTCAGGCTGACGTCAGAACTCAATATGAACCACTCTGAAAGCACCTGGCCATGCAGTGGTCAGGTCCCAGTGACAGACCTGAAGCCGGCAGGGGGCGTGACAGCACTGGCAGAGGAGCTGGCTTTGAAAGGACGAGGCATGGTGCTTACGGTGGAGGCTATAGGGGCTGTGACGATCCTAATGTCTGCAATGACGACTACAGTTTGGGTCAGATAGATTGGGAAGAGGCCTCAATTACTGTTTTTCGGGAATGTCTGACCAAAGATATGGGGAAGGTGGCACACAACGGGGGCACTGTTCCCATGTGGGGATGACCTTAAGGAGCTACCGAGAGTGGCGTTTATTTATTTTTTTTTCACTGCTCAACCCTGTGGGAGTACCTATTGAAATTACTCCTGATGACAGACTCACGGGTGAAGCAGATGTCCAGTGTGCAACCCCTAAAGATGCTGTGGCAGGTATGTCAAAAGACAAAACAAATATGCAACATATATGTGTAGAACGCTTCTCGGATTCTACAGTGAGGGCAAGCGGTGGTGCTTATTATGATAGCCAAATGACGGGAGGCATGGGCTTGTCACACCTGTCCAGTTCTGGTGGCCCAGCCAGCCAGCAGCTGAGTGGTGGTAATGGAGGCAGCTATGGTGGCCAGAGCAGTTTTAAAGTTTTCAGGTTTTACAGGAAAATTCCAGTGGTTTTACAAATGCTGAATGAGCAGCCGAAGAGCAGTGCACAGCAGCGGAAGCCATGCATCCGCGGGAGAGAACAGGATGGGAGGGACGTCTAGCGCGTCCAGCATGAGTGGTGGATGGGGAAGGTAATTGATCCTTATCACTGACTCTTGGTCAACATTATGTTAAAGAAAAAAACAAAACTTAAGTTTAATGGCTTGGCAATACATCATTTATGCTTTCTATAAGTGGAAGTCAAGATTGTTTTAAAGACTTAAGGTTCAGTATTTCTGAACACAAATATTCATCTAGGATGAGTAAACTGTAACTGTTAAACCATTTGGAGTTTTTCTCAAGTTAGTTCTATTGTAGGATATACTGAAACAGTAAGTGTATTTAGGTTAAAGTAGTTGGATTATGTTAAATGTTGCTCTTATACCACATTACACTGAACACTGGATGCATGTTGAAAGACATGCCTTTTTTGTAAAACCCAGTATAGGAGCTGTGCCTACAAGTGAGACTTTTGGCATGTTTGTTAAATCTAGTTTCACTTAATAACTTCTAGGGCACATAAGTTTAAGAGTTGTTGTTTTTTTAAGTTTATGAGGAAAATTTGAGACTCAATACCAATACCTCAGGATTTTGGTCTTCGTGTTTGTATGAAATATCAAGGCCCTAGATTTGAATCTTTCATTTCATTATGTTATGATTTCCTTTTAGGTGTGTTGCACTACTAAAACTTGTCCAAAAAAAAAATCTTCCTTTTAAAAACAAACAAATGTTCCTGGGACTGCTGAGGTTTGCCAGGTTCTAAATCTCAAGCTAGCCAGTCCTTTATTTGGGGGATTTTGGTATTAAATTCATGCAGATTTCGGGGAGAGCTCTAGAGGGCAGCAAAGACATGCACGGTTCCTTGATGAAGAAGGTCACGGTAAAAAAAAATTGCAGGCTACCAACATTTTTTGCACATGATGCCAACTTTTTGTTTAAACTGGTGCCTGGGTTTAAATAGATTCCAGATTGTTAGAAATACACAATTTTAGGACTTAGAAGGCTTGTAGTGTTGTCAAGTTAGTTCAGTCCTCTCGTTTTACGTAAAAGGCACTGGACCTGAGAGGTTAAGTGATTTTTCCTTAAGCCATCCAGTGAGGTAGTGGCAGTTAGGACTGCCCCGCGCCCCCTCACAGTCACACACATACATGGACATGCTCAATCTCATATTTAATCACTGTTCTAGAAATGTGATTTTTTTTCCATCCCGAAATGATTTTGGTCATCATGGAGGCTTGCATTCAAGCACATATTTATGTCATATGGGGGAAAAAAAGAACGGATTGGCATTTTCATGTCTGAAGCTGGTGGTTTTTAAGTGCTCTGATTGAGCTTGGACAGAGAAGAGAGATGGGTTCTCCGAAGAGCCAGATCTTAATTTCCTCGGCCAATACTTCTGGGCTTTGGACTCTAGGTGGCGATACAGGACCTTCGTTTCGCTTTCCAGGCGCTTCCACGATCTGGACGCTTTCCGAAAGAAACCTGATTATTTCGGTTCTTCTTGACCCTCGTGAACTAAGAGCACTTTCTCTTAGCAATGTTAATGATGATGGTCTAAATGCTCACTTCTTAGATATATAATTATTTTCACTATAATCCTCTGATAATGACTTATATAACAGGTCACACTCCATTTTGTGATGTATTTGTCAGTGTCATTATCTAGAGAGCATATTCTTATTTGTTCTTAAACTTCATTGCATTCATGTGGCTGCTGCCTCTCCTGCTCCCTGAGCCGCCCCTGTGCCTACACACTCTCTGCACCCCAGTCGCACTGCACCATCCTACCTACCCCCTCCTGTCACCCCCCCCACCCCGTGCCTCCGCCAAACATTTTAATTCAGTGGAATCAGCCTTATATGGGCATAAAGACCATCTGAAAGGAAAAAGAACACAGAGGGTAGTCTTGTAGGTCGGGAAGGGAGAGAGTGGCACTTCATGCATTTATTTTCTGGATTCATAAGAACCCTAGAGCAGGGTTTCTCAGGAAATGTCCTAGGAACCACGTGGAACAGTTGTGGAAACGCGGAATTCCTGGGCCACGCTTGGACCTGTTGGGTCAGAATCTCTGGGGGTTCATCCTGGAATCTGTAATTGAACCAGAGCTGCAAAGAGGCTGCAGGTTTTTTGGTTTTGTTTTTTCGGTTTTTTTGGATCGTTGGTGGCGCTATTTCTATCTCTCTCTCTACATCTGGTTTACTGGCCTGGTACGCAATTCCCACCGCTGAACTTAGAGCCTTAAAGTTCATGAATAAAAACAGCCACGCACTTCCCAGAGCCGGTTCTTCCCCTCTTTCCCCCTAACAGTAATCCGATGGCAGAGCGCTTAAAGACGCATGACTGGAAAGACCATATGGAATGGAAAGAACGTGAACTTCAGAGTCACAGAGAACCAGGATTAAATCTTGAATCCACTATCAAGTGATTTACCCTGCAAGGACTTCAGTTTCATCAGTTAACCACAATCACACCAGTTGGAGATAAGCATTTGGGAAATACTTTCTTATTAACATTTAGGAAATATTTTCTTCTGGTATTTTTTCTCCCCACCCTAAATTTTTTTATTTTTCAATTAGCTTACAATCAATACTCTTCTGTATTAGTTTCAGTTGTACTGCATAGTGGTTAGGCAATCGTGTATTTTACAGAGTGATCCCTAATATTTCAAGTACCCATCAGGCCTCATACATAGTCAAGACATTATTGACTATATTCCATATGCCGTACTTTACATTCCTCCACTTTATTTTAAAAATATGATTTTAAAATTCATAATATACAAATATATTCTCATTTCAGAAATTCAAATGATATAGGTGAGATTAAAGTCCCCTTTAACCTTCCCAATCCAAAGTCCACGCCAAGCTAGGACTGTGCTACGTGCTGCTTTGAAACACGCTTCCTTGATGTGCCGTCAGATTTTAGGAGTCCTTCCTAAATGTTAGCACATTAATGTCCATTTCTCTTTTTTTGAACTGCTGCAAGGCATAATCTTGTCTCTAAGACTACAGATTCTCAAAAAATTATACATACTACTTTGCACATTTCTCTTTTCATTTCACATATGTGGTGAATATTTTCTCATCTCTTTATATATCCTTCAGGAAACATGATTTTAATGATTTCACAGTATTCCACCATACAAATATACTAAAATCAATTTATTTTTTATCTTTTTTAATTGTATTTTTTTCCATTACCATTTATCCCTCATACCCTCTTCTGTCTCCACCCAGACCACTCCTCCCGCATTCACCACACTATTTCCTTGTTTATGAGTCCTTTCTCTTTTTGCTCAATCCCTCCGTCCCCTCACCTCCTCCCCCCACCACACACACACAGAGCTACCAGCCTGCTCTCTATCTATGAGTCTGTCCCTGTTTTGCTTGTTAGTTCAGTTCGTTCATTAGATTCCACATAAAAGTGAAATCATATGGAATTTGTTTTTCTCTGACTTGCTTATTTCACTTAGCATAATATTCTCCAGGTCCATCCATACTGTTGCAAAGGGTAAAATTTTCTTCTTTTTTATGGCTGAGCAGTTTTCCATTGTGTAAATGTCCAATAGCTGTTTTGTCCACTCATCTACTGATGGACACCTGAGCTGCCCCCAAATCTTGGTGATTGTAAATAATGCTGCAGTGAACATAGGGGTGCTTATATTGTTTTGAATTAGTTTTTCTGGTTTTGTGATTGAATTCCCAGAAGTGGAAACACTGGGTCATAAGGCAGTTACATTTTTAATTTTTTGAGGTAGCTCCATACTGCCTTCCACAGTGGCCACACCCGTCTGCATTCCCACCAACAGTGCAAAAAGCATTTCCTTTTCTCCACATCTTCACCAGCACTTGTTTGTTGATTTATTGATTATAGCCATTCTGACAGATGTGAGGTGATAACTCATTGTGGGTTTTTTTTTAAGGTTTTATTTATTTTTAGAAAGAGGGGAAGGGAGGGAGAAAGAGAGGGAAACGACAATGTGTGGTTGCCTCTAGCACACCCCCCATCGGGGACCTGGACCACAGCCCAGGCGTGTGCCCCAACCAGGAATCGAACTGGCAACCCCCTGGCTCAGAGGCTAGCACTCAATCCACTGAGCCACATCAGCCAGGTCTCATTGTGGTTTTAATTTGCATCTCTCTGATGATTAGTGACATTGAGCATCTTTTCATGTCTATTGGCCATCTGTATGTCCTCTTTGGAGAGGTGCCTACTCAGGTCCTTTGCCCATTTTTTAATTGGATTAGGGTTTTTTTTTCTTTTCGGTGTTGAGTTTTATTAAGTTCTTTATAAATTTTGGATATTAACACCTTATCAGATATATTGGTGAATATGTTCTCGCATTCAGTGGGCTGTCTTTTTATTTTGTTGCTGTTTTCCTTTGCTGTGCAAAAACTTTTTAGTGTGATATAGTCCCATTTAATCATTTTATTTCATTTTTTGTTTCCCTTGGCTGAGGTGATATATCAGAAAAAATATTGCTACTAACAATGTTCGAGATTTTACTGCTAGGATTTTTATGGTTTTGAGTCTAACATTTAAGTCTTTAATCTATTTTGAAATTATTCTTTTGTGTGGCATAAAAAAGTAGTCTGGTTTCATTTTTCTGCATGTATCTGTCCAATTTTCCCAACACCATTTATTGAATAAACTACCTTTAGCCCATTGTATATGCTTGCTTCCTCTTTTGAATGTTAATTGACTGTGAAGTCATGGGTTTATTTTGGGGCTCTTTATTCTGTTCCATGGATATATGTGTCTGATTTTATGCCAGTACCATGCTGTTTTGATTACTATGGCCTTATAGTATAGTTTGATAGTAGGTAGCATGATTTCCTCCAACTTTGTTCTTCTTTCTCAGGATCACTGTTGCTGTGCAGGGCCTTTCGTGTTTCCAAATAAATTTTTGAATATTTGTTCTAGTTCTGTGAAATATGTCACTGGAGATTTATAGGGATTGTGTTGAATCTATAGATTGCTTTGGGTAGTATGGACATTTTAATGATGTTAATTCTTCCTATTGATGAACACGGTATGTACTTCCACTTATTTATATCTTCTTCTGTTTCTTTCTTCAGTGTCTTATAATTTTCTGAGTATAGGTCTTTTACATCCTTGGTTAGATTTATTCCTAGGTATTTTATTCTTTTTGAAAGAATTATAAATGGGATTTTTTCCTGTCCCTTTCTGTTAGATTGTTATTGAAATATAAAAATGCAACTGATTTCTGGATACTAATTTTGTATCCTGCTACTCTGCTGAATTCATTTATTATTCTTAGTAGTTTCTTGGTGTAATCTTTGGGGTTCTGTATATACAGAATCATGTCATCTGCAAATAAAGACAGTTTTACTTCTTCTTTCCCAGTGTGGGTACCTTGTATTTCTTCTTCTTGTCTGACTGCTGTGGCTAGGACTTCCAGTACTGTGTTGAATAAAAGAGATGAAAAGTGCACATCCCCGTCTTGTTCCCAATCTGAAGGGGAACGCTTGTAGTTTTTGCCTGCTGACTATTTTGCTGACAGTGGGTTTGTCATATATGGTCTTTATTATAGTTAGGTATGTTCCTTCTATTCCCACTTTGCTGAGAGTTCCTAACATAAATGGTTGCTGGATTTTATTAATTGCTTTCTCTGCCTCTATTGATATGGTCATGTGGTTCTTATCCTTCTTTTTGTTTATGCGGTATATCACATTTATTGATTTGTGAATGTACCAACCTTACATCCTCAGAATCAATCCCACTTGATCACCTTGCATGATCTCTTTGATGCATTGCTGTATTCGATTTGCTAATGTTTTGTTGAGGGTTTTAGCGTCGATGTTCATGGGGGAAATTGGCCTATAATTTTCTTTTTTTGTAGTGTATTTATCTAGTTTTGGTATTAGGTTATGCTGGCATGATACAATGAGCTTGGGAGCCTCCTCTCCTCTTGAATTTTTTGGAATAGCTTCAGGAGACATGTTAGTTCTACTTAGAATGTTTGTAAAATTTACCCGTGAAGTCATCTGGTCCAAGGCTTTTGTTTGCTGGGAATTTTTTTATTACTGCTTCAATTTCACTAGGTAGAATCTGTCTATTCAAGTTCTCTGTTTCTTCCTGATTTAGCTTTAGAAAATTATGTTTCTAGAAGTTTACCCATTTTGTCCAGTTTGTCCAATTTGTTTGTATATAATTGTTCATAATATTTTCTTACAATCCTTTGTATTTCTTTGGTGTTGGTTGTTCTCCATTTTTGATAATTGTTCCTTTTTAACAATCAACTCAGTGCCTTCTTACACACATCATGACAATAGCTCCCTTACTGAAAATGTGTGTGTGTGTGTACACACACATACATGCTTAGGAGATATATATATATATATATATATATATATATATATATATATATATCCTTAATTATTTTTTAATAATTAAAATTTATTTTTAAATAATTAAGATGCATGAAAAGTGGCTGATGAGGTCAAGGTCATTTTGTAGGCACAAATTCCTCTATGAATGTGGATGAGTGTTGGATTTTAAATTCCTACAGTTCTGTTGAAACTCCACTCTCCTCAGCCAAATAACTGAAGCAAAATGAAGGTATCTTTTTGGAACCGTTTGCTTTAAGCAGGTGAACATTTTCACAATTAGGAGGGAAGTTTGCAATCAGTTTCTTTAATGGAAAAGATGCTCTTATAGAATTAATCCATCTGGCTCAGAGGAAGAAAGTAAAACTCTCCGAAATTGATTGGATTAAAGGAGCTCCTTAAAATCAGAAATACTTGGGCACTCACCTCCTCTGCTGGGTAATTGACAGAAGCCTTCAAACCATCATCCTTCATGGGAGGTACTTGGCACATATTTGTTGTCATTTCAGAGACTTCCAGATTAGGATCAATTAAATCCGTAAATAGAAAAGAGCTGCCATTATTATCCCTAAAATGGTACCAAACACCTTCACCTGACTGACTCCTGTGTCATGCAGGAGTTACAAACAGGCTTGCTGTGCTTGCTGGGGTACAGCCAAATGCAGATGCCGGGAGTCACAGTCATGGGAAGGGATGTGCTAGGTTTTAAGTGAAACACGAATGTGAGTATCTGTTTTGTCCCTCCAAAAACACAAGGGGAGCGGAAAACATTGCCTCTACTCTTGAGGACATGTTAATCAAATATTACTAGAACAATAGATAAAGCATGAAACTAGAAGACTTGACAGGCAAAACAAAGGTCCACAGTGATTAATGGCAGTTGTAGATTAAAATAACGTTGAGAAGGAAATGAACGGTTACTAGTTGCCACGCGTAAAAGGAATGTAGATATTCCGACTATTCAACGTTTCCGTAGAATTCCAATGTTCTTTGACTCGGAAGAACTTACATAATTTGGGGTTCAATTTTGGTTGTAGGATTTTTTGATTTTTAACATCTGCTCTTTTGGGGAATGTGATTAGAGGGTTGGTGCCTTAGCTCAGAGGAACTGATCTCTGTGCTTCTCTCTGTCTTTCTCTCTGTCTCTCTGTCTCTCTGTCTCCCTCTCTCTCCCCTTGTCTTTATCTCTTTTCCTTCAACCCTTGAGAGATTCACTTGATCCAGGAGAAAGTAAAAGAGGACTTTGGACACTCTTGGTTTATACAGTACCATCACTTGTGGCATCTGTGATTCTCCTAACACTTTCTATGATGTTGGGAACACGAAATGCTGTCTCCATGAAATGCCATCTCCATTTTTCTGAGAGCAAGTGAGGCAGAAAAGGGTGAATGGCTTCATGGCCACCCAGCAAGACTGAAGCAAAGTCAGGATTAGGACACAGGGTTTTTTTGAATTCCACAGTACTCCTCCTTTCTCTTTACCCCTCTTTTACATTTTGGGCCAAATGCTTGTTTTCATTCTGGTGAAAAGCATTTCTTTCACTAGTTTTTAACCACAGGTCAAAAACCTACCCTTTGGCCATCTCCTGGGTGGAACTTTGTTTTCAGTCATTCACTCTTAACTCCACAGGGTGATAAGACACTGGGTCTCCAAGGAATTGGGGCTGGGAACCTGAAGGTGAAAGGTCACCCCCTTCTCCAAGCTCTGTTCTTCCTTTGGGGAGTTGTCAGGCAGCCTCTCAACCATTGATCAATCAAGCCCGACCACAGCCTGCCTACCATGCAGCTCTTGCTGATTGTATCAGAACAGGAATCTTCCTTCTCAGCCCGTCTGGCTTCTCCCATCACCTCCACGCCTCTCCCACCATTGTTCCTCTATCCTATTTTCCTCTCTGGCCCTCACGGCTGCACCGACTGTCATCTCAGGAATTAGACACTCACTTTCCGCTGAATCAGGAGGGTTTCTATGCATTCGCACTCAGCACCTCATCGATCACAGTTAAATCATCCCATAAGTGGGGATGTTTTGTGTGTGTGTGAGATAAATAATGGATGAGCTGATAGATAATGGACACAGGTGTTTTAGAGTCAGGAGGAACCTTGAGATCACCTGATCCAACTAATTAATTTTTACCACTGAAGAAACTTGAAAAGAGGTTAAGTAACTCTTCTAAGTTATACAATTATTGGCACAAATACTATAACCAGGCTGTCTGACATTCAAAGTGCTTTTATCCCTCCATGAAACCATCCAGCTTCTACTTACTATAAATCTTTTAAAATGATATATTTCTAACCCCATTCATTTTTTACTTTAGAGATAATGATGTATTTTTATTTAATTAGGAAATTCCATATTCTCTCTCAGCTTTATTCATTTGTAATAGCATTATATGTCTCATACAATGTTTTAGAAACCTAATTTTTTCTCAAATGTTAAAGTAATATAAGTTCAATATATAAAATTTAGGAAGTAAAGGAACCTGTAAAAAATAATAATTACCCAATTACACCAATCAGAGATAATCATTCTTAATGTTTTAGTATATTTCCTTCTAGTTTTCATATACTTTTTACATTTTTGAAATCATGCTGTTTATAGAGTTTTCTATTCTAGGATTTTTTTTGTATGTATTTGTTTAACATGCTATTGTAAACCTTTACTGTATCATCATAAATTCTTTGGACATATGATATGAATAGCTACATATACTCCATCATACGATGGTAACATGGTTACCCCAATGATGCCCTTAACCTTGGGTATCTATGTTACTTCTAACTCTCCATTTTTTTAAGGCAATGCTGCAATAATGCCTTCGTATGCATATTTATATATTCCTAATGTTACCTTGGAAAAAATTCCTAAAAAGTGAATGGGTCAAAAGCTTTTTACATTTTTAAGGGCCTTGACACTGTAACTGAATGCAGGTCCAGCTCCCCGCTGCTATGAAAGTCAATAATCGAGAGGCAGCTGCTGATATAAGTGAAAGTGGTTTATTCAGATGCCAGCCATCTGGAAGATGGGGGACTCATGTCACATAGCCCATCTCCACATTTCACTGGAGGCAGAGGTTTTATAAGGAGGGAGAGGGGAACAGAACAAAGATACCTAGAAAGGGGGTTGCAAAGTTCTCTACATGCCGACGAATGCAGTCCATTCCGATAAGGCAAGTGGTGGTCCGGTGTGCTTCATCCTGGCTCAGTCACCCTGTATTCATGTCATCCTGACTTTATGTCATCCTGGTCCTACGGCTGAAGATCAGCAAATCTCCCAGAGCTGGGATACCTGAAAGTTAGAGTCTGTATCTATTTCCCAGGATTCTTACACAAACACGCTGTTTATCTACAAGCTACATATTAGTCAGAGTCAGCATTTACACAAACGATGTCAAAAGAAGGGTGAGGTGGGTTACGATTCCCCACTGTTACTATTTTCCACTGTTATAATACATTTCATCCAATTGCTTTCCAGGTAGGTGATGCCAGCGGACACTTCTGACAATAGGCTTCAGAGTACTTTTTATGGTATTTTTCTAAACATAGTACCATATTTTTATTATCAGTTCAGTCTTAACTGGCCCATGATCTAAATAGTTGTTACCAAGCACCATTTCTAAATTAAAATTGCAAACAGGACTCACAACGTCCCTACCCCTGTAACTGTGTTTCTTGTTTGTTTGTTTTTTTCTTTTTCCCCCAGTCATTGTGCTCCATGTGGGTTAGCCATGTCCCCATCTGGGCACTGCAAAGGCAAGTCAGAACATTTAAAATTTGTTGCCTGACTATGGACATTTTACTGTATTAAATGTATCTGAAAGCCTACTAAGTTGCAGGCAATGAGCCATGTGCTAGAAACCGGAGGTAAAAGACAGTTTTTCTCAGAGTCGCCACCAGCAGGGAGGACAGAATGGTTGATACCGCCATGATGGGTCGGCAGCCTCCATCCGTGGGCACCCCCAGACCAGGACGTGGAACCAGCTTCAGGAGGCGTGGGCAGCTTTTCAGGTGGCACTGCCCTTTGGTGAAAGGCGTGCCAGACAGAGACCTGAACACAGTAGAGGTCAGCCTTGGGTCTCCACCTGTGACCTTGAAACAACTACTTAACTTCTCTATAGCTCAGGTTCCTCATCTGTAAAAAAATACCACAACATAAACTACTTCAGGGGGCTGGGAAGAATAGCTGAGATACCCTGGGTGAAGTGCTTAGAAAACTGCCCGGGGCACGTAAGAGCTCCAAAGGTTTCGTTTAGTGATGCCATCACAGCTGAAGCACTGAGCACACATGAGGGAGTGGTGGGAGCCGTGGGACTGGCAGGAAATGGGTCCGTGAGGGCCCTCCGTGACATTCTGAGAAGGATTTACTTCATCCTGACATCCACAATTCTCCAGGTGTTTGGAGTCTGGGAGGTCACTGTCCAGGGGCAGGAGGCTGAACAGATAATCTCCTCATATTCCTTCCCGCGCTGAGACATGATTGCCACCTGAAAGCAGACGAACTCAGCCTCAGCCTTGGGCACACAGAGTTATGTAACACACCTCCCTCCATTTATTTGCAGCCTGTCAACAATCCAAGGAGGGTAGCTTCCCTGCCCTCTGTAATTTTTAACGGTTAATGCCCGCCCAGTGGGAATAATTATTTTAATAATATCAAACTATATAGTTAGAGAATAAATTCCTGGGTGATAGGAGTAAATAAAAAGACTCCCAGCCAAAAGAAAGAAATCTTGGGAATTTTCACCCACTGTGGAGCTTGGCTTTACTGAAAGAGAACGGAGAGAAGATGGACTGATTTTGCCTGGAGTATACAGACCCTGCTCACTTTCCCTCTTTTCTCTTGCTGCTTAAAATAGAGCAGCTACCCACGCCCATGGCAGCGCCCGCCTCCCACGGTGGGCTCATCTCTGACTACCAGATTGGTACATGAATTCAGCCCAGGTGCTGCTTCCTGCCCCCTTCACTTGCCTCTGCCTCAGCCTTTCTGCCCCCACCCACCTGGCCCCCTTCACACTCCTTGGCTGCGCTCGGCTTCTGTAAAGGCAAATGTGTTTCCCCTTGGACAGTCTAGGAGAAAGGAAACAACCATCCCATGCAGTTTGCGCTAGTCGTCCTGGTATAATTATTGTAGTGCTCCTTTGCCCTCTCAAAGTGTCTGGATCATAAATTGCATGCAAATTCAATGGTCGCCTATCCGAGTATATTAAACATTCAGCCCCTCAAGGCCAGGGGCTGGGTTCATTTCTTTATTATTAAATCTCCAGCACAGTGGCACAAGAAGGCGTCTGACCCTCGTAGTCTCCATAGTTTAACCTTGGATGGCAGTCCTGCCCCCATTAATACTCTGGGATCTGAACCTCAGTTTTTATATCTTTAAAGTGGAGATAATAATACTTACCTTCTAGAACTACAAACGAAGCAAAGGAAATACTAATTTTCTGTTCTGGAAATTGTGAAATATTATGTAAATATCATTTTCCAGAACTTACTCCAGTTGTCACATGGTAGGCATTTCACACGTGCTTGTGACTGAATGAATGGATGAATAAACTAACAATAATAAATTAACAGTCCTCAGTGGGGAAATGATTGAGTCTCTGAGAATTCGAGTGTCATAGTAATCAGAACTGACTTACAATCCTACCCTGAATCTAATCCATAGATGAAATAGAAAAATGAACCCCTCCCCTCCTATAGGCTTGCTATGAAAACTAGAAAGAAAAGAAAATTTTAAAATATTAGGGCATGCAGTAAATGAAGCATACCTGAAGGTGGCACAAGGTGTCAGGACAGACAGGTGACAAGAGAGGGACAGGACCTACACTACCTGGTTTTCTGGCAAAGGTCATAATCTTTAGAGTGCTGAAACAGAATGGTGATTCAAACTGGATTTCTTGATTTTTGTTTTAACTCAGGAACAGTTTAGGACCCAAAGGAAGTTAATTTTTATGCCCGCGTGGAAATTTCTCTGCCTGGTGCACTTTATGACCAGGCCGGTCCCTCACTAATAGGCACCATAAAATGCTAATTGATCTTTTTTTTCTAATTTGAAAGGGAAAGTACAATTATAAAAGAAGCGCTGAAGTTCATTTTTTCAGTCTGGGTTTTAGAATGTATGATTTTGGAATCACAAAAGTCTGATTTCCACATTAGATTTAATGTTTACTAGCTAGAACAAGAAGAAAGAGATCCTGACCAAAAAAAAAAAAAAAGGAATCTCAGCTAAAAAGCACTAAATATTGATTCTACATATTTCTGCTAATACTGGAATTGTCCCTGAACTAGTCAGTCACTTGGCATTTTGAGGCACTTAAGCCCCCATAAATTATATAGGCTGTGGGATCTTTTATTGAGTGAAATTGGATATGAGCAAAGCATGACTTTCCTTTTAAAAGTAAAACTTTTGATGTAGAAAAATTGAAACCCAGCTTGTTAATGACTGAATTTCCCATTTGGTTATGCTTATCAGACGTGGTCCTCTCTGAATATCAAGGGCTGAGGCTGGGTGAGGTCTTAGAGCCCCGTGGCACCGCTGGTCATACAAGCACAGCAGGGGAGGAAGACCCTTTCTGGAGCCAGCCTGCTGTCTAGTTGGGCTGGCAGGACACATACCTAAGAAGACAAGTAGTGACAACGATTCCTCTGCTCTGGGAAAGTAGTAGGAAGTACAGACACGATAAGGGTGGAGGGAAGCCCTGGCTGGGTGGCTCCATTGGTTGGAGCATCGTCCTGTGCACCGAAAGATTTCTGGTTCAGTCCCTAATCAGGGCAGGCACCGCGGTTGTGGGTTCCATCCCTGGCCGGGACATGTACAGCAGGCAACCAATCAATGTTCTCTCTCTCTCTCTCTCTCCCCTTTTCTCCCCATGCCGCCACTTCTCTCTCTAAAATCAATAAAACATATCCTAGGGTGAGGATTAAAAAAATTTTTTTAAAGTAGAGAAGCAAAACTTTACACAAACTGAGAAAAGATGCAATACTTTGGGGTCATGATAGTTCAAATGAGGGCATGAGATTTCAGTAGTTCTTTCCTGCTCGATCAGTATCATTGGACACCCCATGGTGTGGGATAGGCTCTGAACCAGCCACTTCGTCTCAGTTCTGATGATCTCAAATTTAGGGTCTTGCTCATGGAGGTGGGTGGCTCATGTGCCTGTGCTCACACTCCATGCGTGTTTTCTCACCCCTAAATCACTGTGGTGCTCTGACTTCTCCTGCTTTGATTTCCTCAGAGGGCCCATCAAGATGACCTATCCCTCCTCCGTGTCAATGCGGGTTTTCAAGTTCTTAATCCAGTCACTTGGCCAGTACATCCACCTAGGAACCAGAAGCCACAAAGTGGAGAGGTAGCAAGATGTTGCTGAAATGGCACAGAAGGATTTCCCGAACGTGTCTGGGAGTGTGAGACAGCCAAGGAAGTGACAGCACGCAGCCAGGCACACTGTGATAGCCACCAAGATATATGACAAAGCTGCGAGCTCTGGAGACAGAAACATTCAGGTTTCTATACTGGTTCTGCCACTTGCTGGCTGTTTGATTTTGGACACCATCAGGGTATCAGTATTTACATCTATGAAATGGAGATATCATAAAATATAACTCCCAGGTTACGAGGTCTGAATGAGCTACCTTTCGTAAAATGTTTAGCACTGCACTTGGCATGCTGTTCCTTCCTTTCTAGAAGTGTAAAAAGAACTGCATAAAGGAGGCAGTCATTGGCCCTTCAACTCAGTGCAGAGCTTCGGGGAGAGATTTAACCCACCTGAGGAGATATCCACAATGAATGACATAGTAATAAAGATGAAGTCCTTGAAGAGAGACTTCCTATCCAGGCAAGATCATGAACTTTCCCTCGTCAAAAACAATGGAAGGATGAGGTGTTCTGGCTAACTGGATAGCCTAGTTAAGAGTGAGTTCTCATCACATTGGTTTTCAAATAATGAAAACTGAGTATTTCTTGAATGTACTATATAATAATTATACCATAATATATACTATATAACATAGATCACATGTGAATTCTGTTTTTTGAATAATATAATTGTCTGTAATGTCAAAGCCATGCAAAATACAAATTACTTTTGGGGGAACACTAATTCAGATAACATTCCAGGTTCCTTTAGTTCTCAGAGACATGGCTTTGCATATTAGTTTTCTTTGAATATAGTGAGTCAAATCATGTCCTACCTAAATATATGTTCTAACCTTAGGCATGTGTGAATGTGGCCTTATTCAGAAATAGTAAATCTTGCAGATGTACTGAGTTAAGTTGAGGTCACACTGGAGTAGGATGGGCTCTACATTTAATAATGAGTGTCCTTCTAATAAAAAGAGAGACACAAAAATACAGACACATAGGGAAGGAGTCTATGTGACAACAAAGGCAGAGACTGGAATGATGTGGCTGCAAGCCAAGGGACGCAAAGGACCTCTGGCGATTACCAAAAGCCAGGAGGAGGTGAGGCAGGGTTCTTCCCTGGAGCCTTCAGATGGAGCATGGCCCTGTGACGCCTTGGTTTCAGACCTCCAGCCTCTAGCCGTTTGAAAGAACACATTTCTGTTGTTTTAATCCACTGTATTTGTGATAATTGGTTATGGCAACCCTAGGAAAACAAATATAGCAGGTAATTCCTGAGTGAAAAATTTGATGTCCCCATTTTATTACTTGTGCTCATAAAAGTTGAAATTATATTTTAAGAAGAAATGTTCCTCAGTACACTTGGAAGCATAGTTTTTTTTTAAATAATGCTATATTATTTAAAATGTATGTGTATATCAAATTGTAGTACACAAAATAATATGCTTATCACCCTGAAAGAAGTCACCATTAGACACTCATGTTCGATAAACACAGTTGTAAGGCAATCTATCATCCCCGCATGGTAAATTTTTAGGAGTAAAAGTAGCCAAGCAGTGTGGCACATTTCACTACTTCTCAGTCAGCCACCTTTACTTCAAAACTTTTGCTCTTTTCTTATTAAATTAGCTATTATCTGGACATGCTAGGATTAACAAAATGAAGTGCAATTTTCAACAAAATTTTTTTTCCCCAATGAGGTAAAAACTTAGCATAAAACTCAAAGCAAGAGAAAGTTCAAGTTGCCTTTTATTTACAGTCTTTATCAAGCAAATAATATTCATATTTCAAATTATGCAAATAAGCATTTACATGATAAATCGTAATTGCTCTCAGACAGCTGTTTATAATTGGGTAAATGAGACACACTTTTAAATTGTCTAAATAGATACTTACCCATGTTTACATATTTATACACTAGACTGTAACTGTTCTGAATTGGCTGTTACCATCTATTGTGTCTAATAACAGACCAAAGGAAGAGAACTTTTTGTACAAACAACAAAATCCCTTTTAATTTGCTCTGAGATCAGAAGGATTGACAGTTCTCTCAAACCAAGGGTCGCGTCTCTCAACATGCCCCTCGCCCATAGCATCTAACAATACCTCCAGCAGGAAATGATTTTATATCGGTTTGGTTGGGTGGGAAATTAATCCTGACTCATACTCTTATCTGACTAGATATGCCTGTGGCAAAGAAGAAACTCGTTCCTTCTAATGGACTGTTTTTATACCTAAAACGTCCAATAGTCTTATATTTAGCAATATAGTCTTGTGTCAGTCAAAAACATCAACAGGTATTTCTTTTGAGAATACGGAGGAGACATAGAGCAACAGTGCCTATCCTTGGAAGGCTTATGACCAAATTAGGAAGATGTAATTAACACATTTGAAATGCTCTGAGAGCAATTAAAAGGAAAATCAGACAGTATTGAGCTAAAGGAGCTTAGAAAACCACAGAAGGGTGTAGGGTGTATAGCCTTGGGTGAGGGCGCCTGGGTTTTGAGGACTCTGGGATCTGGCTCACTTCTTCCTGTAGGGTGAGGACTGTCTAGATGCTGTGTGGCAGCCAGAGACGAGGGACACAGGACCCTCAGAATCAAATGTACAGCCTGCTTCCTGCCGCTTTCACACGCAGCCGACCAGGGAAATCCAAGGACCCAACATGAGTGACAGGCAGTCTTGCCCTGAAGAACCATTCTCTCCGTTCTTTTCGCAGTAGGTGAAGAATTCTACCCTTTAAAAAAATCTTATTGCATTTCTTTGCTTTCTTAAAGTGGTTAACAGTGGCCTTGTTTCTGGTCCTCTCCAAGCAAATGCATTCGTTTCCAGCTCATCTGATTCTGTACTTATGTGGCGTTTCATGTGTGCTAAAGAAAGAACTTTCCTAGGAGATGCTCTGGATGAACTGAGAGGATTCAAATGCTACTTCAGGGACTCACAGGCTGGGAAGGATGAAGCATAGGGACTGGAGAAATACCCCTGAAGCAGCTATGGAGGCACCCAGAAATGAAAACATGAGGGCTTGGGAGGGTGAGCCTCTATCCTTCCATTAAGTGCAAAGAGAGTCTTTGTCATGTGAACAGAAATTTGAGGGCCATAAGCAGCAAACAGGCCTGAGGCCAAAAATTTGAAACTAAAGGGCCTGGGTAATGGCGATGAATTTAAGGAAGCCTCTCACAGGCAGCTTTCTCCTCACTCTGTTGAGAGAAGCTACTTCCGGGACTTGTAATGTCGGGGGTGCTGGAGTAGAGAGAACCTAGATTAGGAAAATATGGGATCCAAGTCAGACTGTGAGATGCTGCCGCTCAACCTTTCTCTGTGCCTTAGCTTCTTTTTCTGTGTACCAGATAACGGTTCTCTGACTGATGATCCTAAACTTGTCATTGCACAGCTCCCAGTGGCTATCTGAATGACAAACTTGCCCTTTCCACAGGTATCCCCCCCTTGAGATACATTATCATAGCAACAATTCCCACAATTAGCTGAGTCCCTGCTGTGGGCAAGCACCCTGATGAGCACATTCCATAAAATATCTTATTAATCTTCACAACGCCCATACAAATTATTATTTTCACTTTATAGATGAGAAACTGTGGCTCCACAGAATTCAAAAGTTGGCCCAGCTCGCTCAGGTTTTACTGCACAAGCCAGGCTTCAAATCCAGATCCGGTTCGTTCCGCCTGATCTCCAAATCCTGTGCACGTTTTCAAGAAAACTCAGATTGCCTTTCCTGTATTATGCCTTCGGCTTTCCTAGATCAGTCCCAGGACTAGCTCAGTGCCTGGTATTCATGAGTTACTCATATATGTGTGGGTTACAACGTTCTCAAAAATTCTGCTGCTTCTCGAGGGACTTGTATGCTACTGATAATAAGGCGGGGTGGGCAGCCTTGTGGTGGAGAGCAGAAAGGGGTTATATATTTGAGTAATTCAGCTGACCCTGGTCAGTGCTTAGTCCCTGTCATCAAAGCCCTCTGGATCTGCTGGGAGCGACTGGTGGCCAAAGAACCAGCGCGCAGCCTCCTGCCATTTGGGTTATATCTGGAGGGAGAAAATTGGCTGTCATTACATGCATGGCATGGGGCAGAAATAAGAAAGTTCCCCACCACCTTGGCTCCCTACTGAGCAGGGCTCTGGGTGGCTGGCCTGCCTTCCCCGCCCCCCACCCCGCCACCCCCGCCCTTTCCCCAGCCCCAGGTCTCTATCCCCAGAGTTGACTAGGACCACCTTGGGTGGTCGATCTCCTGGCCATTATGCACGTGCAGCTTTCTGCCTATTGACATTAGGGGCTGTGCCCCCACCTTCCCTTTGTTTCATCCTCCATTTAAGACACATTTGTTCTCAGTGGCTTTTAACTGGTTTTCAATCTATGTTCATTGCTGGGGTGAGTTATCTTTTTTAAAAAATGCAACTTACAAAGGATTTCTGTGCTTCCCAATTAGCATTGTTAAACTGTTTGGAAACAAATACAACTTAGACCAGATGAAATCACACTCTGCTAGTCACTGAGATGTTGCTAAAAAGCAAATCACAACAGGGTGCCTAGAAATTAGCCTCTGGTTCCCTACAAGGACTTTGAAAATGCTTCAGGCCTTCGAGTTTCTTAATTGGTATCTGAATACAACCACCCTTTCTTCTCTACACTTCCTGGTGCTGCGCCACCAGAGAGGGTGAACAAATCAACTCCTTGCCACTGCCTCCCCTTTACCAACCTCCACCCAGCTGGTAAAAACCATGGCTGGGTGGAGAAGGGCGGCCACCAAGCTGACACAGGCACCTACTCTCTTTTTCTCCTCCCTCTTCACCCAATCACCTCTGCATCTGGTCAGTGCAAACACCTCTGTTCATTCAGTGACACGGGAAGGTTTCCCCTCTACACTGCCTGCCCCTTGGGGATGCTCTTGTGACAATCAGTTGATGTGAAAATCAGGACACTACTCGTATTTGAATAATAGAAGAATCTCAATTACGGAAAAAAGAAAAAAGTGTGCATCATGAAAAGAGATAGTCAGGTACTTTTCCTAATGGTTCTATGAAGGAAATAATTAATAATAAAGATGATAATTCATGAAACCTGGATGGTTTTAATTTTAATTTTATTTTGGAAGAAATCAGAAACTAAATTCACCACACATGACCTACTAATTATATTGTATAATCCCCTGCACTTGCCATCTGAGCTTTCACAGAGTTTGTCATTTTTAATAATCATTTTAATACCATGTGAGAAATAGAATGTCTGACTTTAGGTACATATGTTATTTCTTTGATTGTTTTAGTCCCTTAAAAAAAAAACCCACTCTAAATTTGTTTTACAGCCCAATTCTTTTGTTTAAGAAAAAAAGGTTTTCTTTTTCTTTTCAGTAGCCACAGAAGCAACTAAAATGTAATGTGTGACCATCCATTTCTTTCTCACACCAGAAACCACTGAAAGTGCCGAAGAAAAGTACTGGGATTCAAATATGTATCCAAAAAGTGTGCATTTCCTGACACCATAGCCATCCAATAACATACCAACCGAGTGTTTATAAGCTACTTTTATTTGAGGAACTGGTCATGAAAATGAGCCATGGACATACACTGGGTCAGGGTCATGTGGGCCCTGGGCAGAGCAGAGCTGGAAACAGATTTTGTGCAAACGGTATGGAAGTGACCTGGGATCGAGTACAAATTTACAAATGAAGCGAACACTTGACAGACAGGTGGAATTAAAAAACAATGTAATTTTCTGTATAATATAATTTTTCAATATTAGTTTTCAGTATAAGTGAAGCACTCTCTCTTAAATTTCCTCAGGTTCATGTTACAAAGCAAAATGTTCTTTTAAGGACAAGCCAACGACAGTTTAGGATAGAACTTGTTAAATAAAAGAAACTTGTTCAGTAGCAGAATTTTCTTTCTCTCAATTAAAGGTCATAACCAATTAAAAATACAAACATGTATTAAAGATGACTATTATCTTGGGGATACTCAAGCTATCATTAAAAACATCATCTAAAAAAGTACAGCATATATATATATATATATTTGTGTTAAATACCTAACAATACCTAACATACATATTTCAGTATCAGAATTTCCTTAAAGTCATTACGTAGCTGGTTCCTAACTTGAATAAGCCCAATTTATGGGTTTTAAGATTCAGAGCAAGACAAACAGAACGATAAATTTCTCCAGAAATTCTAAACATTGTTCTTCATACACTGTTGTGGAGATAAAGCTAGCCCTAAAATGCCCGGCGTGAGCTTTGTCATTTATATATCTGTCCGATGTCCCCCGAGGTAGTTCCCATGGTAAGCTCCCCATGGACGAGAAACAGGGTGAGTGGAATGTCTCTTGCAATGAAGAACTTTTCACTGACAGTGATAAAGGCCAAGAACCTCCTTCTCACAAATGATTGAAAAACAGAACACGAAGGACATTTTTATTTTGTTTTGTTTCTTTTGTGTGGTATGTGACTTCAGTGCAAATACCCATTTAATCAAGAATACAAAGACAGCCACCTTTGCTGGCTAAGGGATTTCCAGAGACGGCAGTAAACATATACAACTCTCTTTTACTATTTTTTTTTGGGGGGGTGGGAAAATTCCTGCAGCTTGTTATCTCATGCTCCTGTTTTGCATTTTTACCTCCTTTTGGGAGAAGGAAAAAAATTTTCCAAAGGGTCATTTAAGAGTAAACTAAATAGAAATCTAGAAAAACTTTAAGTGCTTTAAAAGCTGAAATTTATCTATTGTCATTTATATTAAAATTTTAAAGATATAATTGATATATAATATTGTACTAGTTTTAGATATACAACATAATGATTTGATATATGTATACATTGCAAAATGATTACCAGAATTAGTTGAGTTAACATTCTTCACCTCACAGTTACAATTATTTTGTGTGTGTGTGTGATGGGAACTTTTAAGCTCTTCTCTCCTAGCAACTTTCAAATGTAAAATATTGTTAACTATAGTCACCAGGCTGTCCATTACATCCCCAGGGCTTACTCTTCTTATAACTGGAAGCTATTGTATTAGTTTTTAGAAATATAAAGACTTGGAGAAAGAATGTAAGAGCCACTATTGACTGAGCTTCTTGTTCATGTTTTTTTTTCTTTTCGAGTTGAGATAAATTGAACCTGTAGCTCTAAACAAGCAAGCTCTGTTTCTCTTTCACCTTTTAATCATTCTTTTCTCATACCTTGTATTAGAATAGACTCTCTTACTCCTCTTTGAGTCCTCTTCATTCTCTCTCCTAATTTCTTCAAATCTAGGGCTGTCACAGTCTACCTGCTTTCAAGTCTCTCTTTAAGCTTTACTTCCTCTAGGTAATTTGCCCTGACTCGGGATGTGATAATAAGTGTGAGGGCACAATGCAAACCTCTCAAATGTATAGAACAGAAAGTGAGATTTCATTACTACTGCTGTCATCATCACTAATAAGAAATGGAATATTGGATTCTTTAGTCCTCTGAGGTACTGTGGTCCTTGCCTTCACCAAATATTAACAAATACTTCTCCAGAATAATAACTGGTTTGGTGTTTAAATTGCTGTTAAATGGGACCATATATAATATCTTATTTTAATAATGCAATTCTTTTCAAGTTCCAAAGTTAATGTCAAACAAAGTAAAGATATAAAAAGGGTGCCTCATTTTGGGTAATTAAAATAAAATAATTGGCTTGAACAGCAGTGCTGCTGGTAATAAGTACATACTGTAGGCACACCTGTGCGAGGCCTCAGGGCAGGTGTCGTCAAATATGTCCCTGGGACCAGTCCACTCTGTCAGTGTCTGTGGGTGACATCAGATGTGTCTTAGGGCCAGAACCTTTATTGTATAAACAACAATAAGGGTCCTGTGTTATATAAATTATATTTATATTCATTAAGCAAAGGATTATAAATTGGTACCTTAAAATAAAAGATTAGACAAAAATGAGAAGTTCAGCTCTGGACAAATAAGATCTGGCACCCTCCCCAGAGTGGGTTGTTATGTTTATCCTGACAACTTACATTCCATGTTATCACAGCTACCCTTATTGTACCATTATAGAGGATGGGAAAGATGATATTTAAGTAAACTAATAAACTAATTTAAAAATTAAAAAGTTATTTGCTGCTTCTTTAGGAAATGGAGACTACAGATATTTAATTAAATACATTTACTTTTTAATTCATTGAGCCATTTTACCCCCTAATTTTGCACATATATACCTAAACAACCAGATAAACATATTAAGAGAGAAAACACCTTTCTCCTAGAGATCAAGAACAACAACCAACAGTTCATGTCAAATCAATATTTTAAGGAACTTAAGGTGGGATCTTTCAAATCTTGTCATTTGACATTAAACAATAAAATCTACAGCCCATTTTAAAGACGTACTAACGTCCCAGTCTGAAATTAAGGGTTGTTCCTTGTCCCCTGTGTGCATGTACATCATCAGTGCAACTAAGAAAGAGTCGCAGCCAGGCCTGGACCACCGCCAAGCAATTGATTATTAGCCATTAAAAGGGAAATGTTTACTTACTCATGGCAACTAGTTTTCAGAAGGAAAGGCATGAGGTCTGATTTTAAATGCTGCCTTTTCTTTCCATCCTAAAGCTGATTAAGATCATTCGCTTCTTCTTGGAAGTGTCAGAAGCCCATTTTTATTTTCCTTTTGCTATTTTACCCAGAATACTGATAAAAAGGGAAGAGCAGTTGCTATGAGGCAAAGAAAAATGTCCCGGCCGTTGAGGGCCCTCCATCTATCAAGGGGAATTTGCAATGTTGCCTCTCTTCAATACTGTATAGATTTGCAGGATTTTGTGAAACACTCAACCAAAATGGAAGGATTTAAAAACAGAATGCAAGAAATAGATGCAACCATTTTTTAAAAAATCAAGATACTTTAGTTTTGTTTCAGAAATTTCTAGTCTTAAATTCTTAAGCGTGCAGCATCTGAGACAATTCTTTTGAAAGGATTATTACTGCAGACTGCTTAAATACCTTCACTATAGCTCAGATGCCTAAAGATTAAAAACCCTTACTGGGATTACAATGAACTACCTCTAATTACAGGGAAACAGCTGCTTATCTAATTAAATAATAATACACACAAGTTATGTTGAGTTGCAAAATAAGTGTCCAGAACAATAAACAATATTTTAATATCTGGAAAGGCTATTCAGTTAGATATTTACTTGTGACTTGGAAGCAATTCATACAGATTGCTTCAAATATGCATAGGCCTTAATATCTCAACTACCTTTTTTCTGTTGACCCAATGTCAAAATAATTTTCTCCTTCCATGTCTTTTAGTTTATCTGATGTAAGAAGGCCATAAAGAAAGCATCTTTCTGTAGTAATTCCAGCTCTCCGTCCCCTTTCCTCCACTTTTTGAGAAGGAACAGTTTAAATGAAACAACCTCCTGGAGCTCCCTGGTCCTGACTTTTCTGACAATTAATTGTCTTGTTTAAAGACAATTAAAGACTAAAGACAATTAAAGACAAAAAATTGTCTTGTTTAAAGACAATTAAAGACTAAATTCTCTTTATCTAATTGGAGACAGTTTAGATAAAGCCCCAAAGCAGAGTTGAGAGGAAGACTGAGCCAGCACAAAGGCACCTAGGAAGGAGGGGAGAATCCCAGAAAAAGCAGGGAAGTCGCTGGGCTTTCTTAGGAGGAGTTACAGTTTCCCTGGGATATTCAAAACACACACTGGGACCTGGGAACACTGTCCCCAAATGAAGGGAGGTGAGGCCAGAAGTAATATTTGGAGGCAACTCAGACCAGGTCCTCCCCACAGCACAACTGCTAGATGGGGGATGTATCTCCTCTTTGGGAGCCAAATACTAAGAGTAAAAACAAATATTTGATGCTAAAGAGCTCTTAAGAACTGAAGAGCGCAGTTTACTTGTTTCTACAGGGCAGTGTGGGCTTAGGATGTTAAATAGATTAAAAGGCTAAGAGAGGTCAGTCACTCCAGGAAAGATTCCTCTTTTCCTTCTCCTGACTTAGCTCTCTTTAGAAAATTGTTATCTTCCCACCCCACTCTTGTGGAAGGTCTTTTGGAAACTCAAAAGATGGCACATCCTCTCCTAGGACATTCTGGAGAATGTGGAGTCACTGTCCTGGGGATGAGAATTCCAGAAGTAGAGGTTAATACAATGATGATCTTAGGAAAAAAAAAAATCTGGAGACATGGAATCAAAAAACTGGTAGGGTTCTTCAAAGTTACCAAATCTGTTCTCTATTTCAGATGAGAAAATAAGAGGCTCAGATTGAAGAGCTGATTAAGAGAGAGCTAGTTAGGGACAGAGCTGGGATGACGACCCATTCCAAAGCCAGAGCTTCTTCTGCCTGATAACACCTGGAAGTTCAGACCCTAATTTAGGGTCTGTCTTAATGCTTCCCTAGTCAGCCTTTGTCAGTGCCCTTCTTCCACCTCTCTCAGGAGGTGGGCTGGCAGAGGTTGCCAAGCATGGAGCTCTAGCCAAAGAAAAGTCCACAGGCTCTGCGCAGGTCTGTGATCTGACGAACCTCTAGGATGCTGGAGCTAAGGTGCCGGTGCTGGTGCTTGGTGGGCGCCTGGTTTCCAGCTTCTGCTTTTGCCCTCCCCCTCTGCCCCGCCCTGGTCTACCCACTGCTCCTTTCTCCTCCCCATCTCAGAGAGAACAGCCAAGTCATTTCAATTTAATCTTATTTAAAAAGGCATAACTAATAAATCTATTGCCGGGGCCTCGCAGAGACAGCCAGCAGAGTCGATCTTGCTCCCAATCCCATTGAACCCCATTGAAAACCATGACAACACGGGACAAGCTCTGATTTATCCCGGCGCCCTAAAGTGCATTGTGAGCAGGCGTCAATCACGCATTATTTCGGACTGAACAAATGCAAAATCTTGACTGGAACAAATGCTTCCAACAGGTCCGGGACGTCGAGCTCCATTTCCCCTTTGTCCACGGCCTAGCAGTTGGCCTGTATTGGGGTTGCCTCCGCCCGACCACCCAGCGCGTTGCACAGCCCGGGGCGCTTTGGGCACGCTTGACAGGGAGGCTGCTTGGGAGGGTGCGCCAGGCCCAGAAGCGTCGCGGCAACTGTACGGGAGCTAGGTTCGAGTTCATCTCAGGTGGACCGGGCCACCCAAGTGCCGCGCGTCTCACTAAATTTAACAACCAGAAACCCAAACCGCTGGTTGCCGAAGGATGGGCCTCTGAAGGTGAACCCGCTGAGCCATACGCTGAAGCGCGGCCATGTCAAAACTATGGGCCATCAAAATGTAGGCAGTTCCGGTGCCTCCCTGCGCCTTCTACATTGATCATTTCCCTGGGTTGGGCTGTGGGGACGAGAACATCTCGAGAAAACCCTGGGCAGGCCGTCTTTTCTGCCCGTCTAATTCTCGCGATCGGTCCATTACCTGACCAGGCCCAGCAGCCGCGACCGAGCGGGAGTCCCGGCTGGAGGCCTGCCCTCGGGCAGAGGCCGCATTCCTAGCACTGGGTCTGATGTTGAGGCCACGGAGCCAGGGCGCACAAGTGGCGCCAGAGGGTCCAGAGACGCCAAAGAGACCTCAAAGCCTTCGTAAGCCGCCCGGCGAAAAGTCACCGCCCGTGAACTCTAAATCGGGTCTGGGCTCAGCTCTGGGGAGGGCACGACGGGCAGCCAACGAGTCTGCCACTTCAGAATAAATTGCTTGGCTAGTATGTGGAAACAGGCGTTGAGCCAGGGCTCCCCAGATGCTGCCATCCCTTCCCCAGCACCCCTGAAGTTGTGGGGGACATTTGGGGTGTAGGGAGTCTCCAAGTGGCCTTCAACACTTTTGGACCAGATGCCGGTGGGGCCAGGCGACTCCTCTGTCCCCACAGGAAATTCTCGCTTCGGTCCTTAGAGGCCCCCAGCCGAAAAGAGAACCAGAGCGCGCCAGTTTAACGCCGTCTTGTAAATCACTTTCCGGATAATTGCGGGAAACGAACACTCTAGCAAAGAAGCTCGAGAAATCAGCTGACAGGGAATAAATTCCTGGGTGCTCATAAACCTACCCATGCCGCTCCCACCCATCCTGGCGCTCCCGCGGGGCCAGGCCCTGTGTCAGCCAGGAGAAAAGAGGAAGCTGGGGATGGGCAGGCGGGTGGTGGCCACCGCTCGCCACCCAAGATGTTATTCATCTGTAACAATCCCCATTATCTGTCCCCACTTTGGGCTAATCAGACAGAATTGCTAATGCCGAGGGTTGCTTCCTGCTGCCTCTGGGAGGTAACGGGGCGCCGAGGGGCGGGGGACGGGGCGGGGCAGGGGGCGGAGGTGGCACCTTCCGGGCTTGCGGAGGCTTTGGTCCAGCACTCATTCAGGTACTTAACACCCCGGAGACCCAGACCTCGCCTTTCAAAGCGTCCTGGGTGGGAAGAACTGTTTATATAGAAAGGGATTCCGCTGTAAGCGCGCTAATATCTCGGCAGCCAGCGCGTGGCGTGCGCCTCTCACGCCCACCAGTAGAAGCGGCGTCCCCGGCCGCCGCTTGGTTCCCAGAGTGACCTGCCCCTCACGTCCTTCCCCTCCTCCGCCATGACCACCTCTGGACGCCTCAGCTTCACAGTACGCAGGCTCCTGGATTTACCCGAGCAGGACGCCCATCACCTGCGGAGGCGGGAGCCCGAGCTACGCGTCCCCTGTCGCGGCTCCTGTGCCACCTGGCTGGAATCCGAGCGCGGCACCTACGCGTGTGAGTAAAGCGGAGGACGGCGTCGAGGGTGCAGGGGGCGAGCGGAATTCAATGCCTGGCCCACGCAGGGCTGGATTTCTCCAGTGTTGAAACCCTAGGCTCTGTCCTCAAACCCTTACGCCTTGCGTCCCCCAGTAGGCACATCCTGAGAGCAGATTCCTCTGCCTGGCACTGACGCCACGTAGTTGGGCTTCTATTTCTAAGGGTCAGAATGTTTAAATATTTAGGACTGGGCCCTTAAATACTGAAAACACGGCCACGTTCCCCAGTCCTCGATGTGGGATGGTAGCACTGGCGAACTGAGCTCTCCTGGATTCAGGGCTTTGCACACCTCTGCAAACCGTAATGCACTCGATCCAGAGGTGGCCCGTGTCGGTGAACCAACTTGAGATAAACTCATCTGCCAGCTCGGCGACCAATGTGGACTTGTTTTAAGAGGGCACCGAAGGGGTTTCTTTGAGGGGCGAGGTCTCAGGTCGTGGTATGAAAGGTCACTGAATTCGGAGAGGTGGGTGTCCAGGTGTGGGCCCAGGGAAGGAAATGGCTTCATCTCAAGAGCCGCGGGAGAGTGGTGCACCCTCCGGCAGGTGCCTGGGCGTCCGCGCGCACGCTAGAAGCAGCCGGCGCGCGGGGCTGCCGGAGCCTCAACAGGCCATGTCTCCTTTGCCGTCCTTAGCCTCGGACGAGAGCAGCCCAGAGACCAGCCCGCCCGACTCGTCGCAGCGGCCGCCTGCTCAGCCTGCATCTCCGAGCTCAGACGCGGAGAAGAGGAAGAAGCGGCGGGTGCTGTTCTCCAAGGCTCAGACGCTGGAGTTGGAGCGGCGCTTCAGGCAGCAGCGATACTTGTCCGCACCGGAGCGCGAGCAGCTGGCGCGCTTGCTGCGTCTCACTCCCACGCAGGTCAAAATCTGGTTCCAGAACCACCGCTACAAGCTGAAGCGCACGCGTGCGCCGGGGGCCGCGGAGTCGCCGGACTTGACAGCCTCCGCCGAGCTGCGCGCAGCGCCCGGCTTGCTGCGCCGCGTGGTGGTGCCCGTGCTGGTGCGCGACGGGAAGCCGTGCGGTGGAAGCAGCGAAGTGGGCACGGCCTCTGCCCAGGACAAAAACGGCGCGTTCCCAGCCGCCGCCTGCCCTCTGCCCGGCTACGCCGCTTTCGGGCCCGGGTCGGCGCTCGGCCTCTTCCCCGCCTACCAGCACTTAACGACCCCTTCCCTGGTTTCTTGGAACTGGTGAGGCAGCTGCGGGGCTAGGGAACGGGTCCTACCCCAGACTTTGTAGTACGCACTGCGGCCGGTGCAGGGATGGAGCTCGAGACCTGGAGCCCTCCCCGGGCTTCACCACCAAGTCCGACGTCTTTGGGCGTTGAGGTCCCGTGCCCAGGTTTCACCAGCCAACGCGCAGGGAACTTTCGCCAAGATTCCCCCCGCCCCATCTCCTCGTCCCCTCCACGGCCAGCCCCAGAGTTAGATTTTATTGCTTGAACCTTATTTGTATATTTTTAAAATAGCTATTTGTATGGGAAGCCACTTATTTTAAAAGAAATAGAATATTTTTCCTCTATGTGGTGCTAGAATAAAATGTGTAGGGTTGGGTCCTTGTGCGCTTCTGCCGGAATGTAGGTGGGAGCTGTGTTTTTCTATGACCACGTGAATTAAAGCCCACCTCGAGCTGGGTCGAAGTCCCTACAAGGCTTTAGGAAGATAAGGGCATGAGTGAGGGGGAGGGAGGAATCAGAAGCAACTCTGGGGTACCTGTTAGTTTTGGGTGGTTCTGGCCGGAAGGAACACGGAGGCCCCTCCAGGATCCCCGAGCTGCTGGCGGTTTAAACACGAGAAGTAAATCCAGTAGGCCAAGGCCAAGAGAAGGCATATGCTTCTCCGTATGGATTCTCGGGAGACATGCTATCTTTCAGGGCGGCGATGGGGGTGGGGGGCAGCGTTCTGCCCCGAAGCAGGAGTTCCCCACCCCGCCCCGCCCCCCCAGCTTGGCTGCAAGCCACCGGTTACCGAAGTTTGCCATCCAGGGCCCAGGCACTCAAAGAGCACCAGGAGACCTTAGAACCCCCAGTTAAGCCTTTCAGTGCCTCACCTGGCAACTGTGATTTCCTGCCTCTTGCCGCTACACCTGGCCAGGCCTCGTGGAGAAGAAACCAAAGAGTGGCGGGGAGTGACCCACCTTAGGGCTGCCAGTTGAAGGAGGACGGGTTTGGAGAGCCCTAGTGGCACGACATAGATGTAAGATATGCTGGGACTCATTTCATCAGCCGTCCCAACGCGTACTAGGCTGGGGGATCTACTGTTTCACCCCTCACTAACTGCTCTTTGCCTTGGTAAATGGAACCACAGGGCCTCCTGTGCAGTGGTCACTCTTTGGAGAGGAAGTGAAGACCTCTCCGCCTGGCACCCAGTGCAGGGAGCCGAGGGTGAGGCGAGAAGCTTGGCATCAGATCCAGAGAAGGGAGCAAGGGCTCAGTGAGGAGTAGCCATTGGGCCTTTTTAGGGCCCCTTTGTTGTTCCAGAAGGAGGAGGAGGAGGAAGGGTGGTTTAGACGATGCTATCACCTGAGGTTTGGGGGGATGGGGAGAGAAAGGAGGGCAGAGGGGGAAGGGAGTGGGTATTTGGGTCTCAGCTGCCCTCCGCCTTGCCTTCCATATGGATGTGGTTATCTTAGAAGAATCTCTATCCTTAAACCTCTTTTTGTCTTGGGAACTGAAAAGGCCATTGTCAGGCCTGAAAAGGACCAAGACAAAATCAGCACTGTTTCGATTCAGGACTCTGTTTAATCAGTCCCTGGTGACAATGTAGTGGGTGTTAGGGAGGACAATAGTATCTTTTTAAACCTTGTGGCCTTCAGAAAGACAAAGGGCTGGAAATTTATGGGCTTACAACTTCAATTAGAATGGTGCCAGTGAGCATGGGAGATTATCAAATTTGTATCATAAAACATCTTTCCAATAAATGATTACTGGGGAGAGATCATGGACATTGTAAGACATATATTGGAAATTGCCCTGGGACTTCCTAGTTAGCCCTGGCAGAGGAGAGGGGAAAGAAAAGGAGGGAAGGATTTCTGAAGAAGATTTGAGTTGGGACTTATCCCTGTGGTCAGCTGGCCGGTTGCTTGATTCCTCCTGAAGGGGTGTGTACTCCGAGAATGGCGGTAACGATTTGTAGGTTGTTTTCTGCTGTTGGTGGTGACAAAGTCCTAAATATCTTGGGAAGAAAGTACAAGACCACCACCTGCTCGGTTTCTTGCATTTTCTTTTCCCGGAGCTCCAGAAAAGGTGGGCCTTTCTAAGTAGGGTGTGCAAAGTGGAGAGAGCCTTTTGAATCACGAGGCCCACTGGACTATGGAGAGAAGGTCTTCCCAGGAGGCTGTTTGGGAGAGTATGTCCTCGACCAAGTTCACCCAGAGGTCTAACCAGTAAGGAAAACCATGTACCTGCTTCCCAGCAACGTGGTCAGAGCCACGGCAGAACGCCCAGCAGAAGCGTCCTGAGCAAGAGGAGGGCGGCGATTTCCTATAACATTAGCATCAGGAGCCACCTGGTTACCTGATTTCTTGTTCTCCTTTTCTTTTAGGGAGGATAAAAAAAAAGCCATAAATGGGAGTTAAAAATGGGACTTTAAAATGCACTCCCCGTCCTGGCCAGGGTGGCCCAGTGCCAGCCTACGCTCTAGAGAGAGCTGGTCGAGTGTGGGTTGCCGGTCAGGGCCCCCTCTGGAGGTGTGAGAGAGGCAGCCCAACCTATCAATCATATCTCTCGCACATCCACACATAGATGTTTCTCTCCCTCCCTTCCCCTCTCTCTAAAGGTATATATAGAGAATCTTTTTTAAAAATGCACTCCCATCATCGCTGACCCATTTTAGAGACTTGGGCTGTCATTTTCTTTTGTTTGTACCTATGAGGAGCGGAAAAGATAACTGTTGGTTTTCCTGCTGACCTAAAAGATAGGTTTTTCCAGGCTCTGATGGGGGAAGCTAAAACCAAGGCTTCTCTACCAGCAGCTGTAAAAATAGTCAGTCTCCCTCCCTAGATGAGAGTATTTCAGACCTGTCACCCATCACCAACACCGCAAGGCAGATTCACACTCAGGAAACTTATGCAGAGGGACCTCGGTTCTCAAACTTAATTTGTTCCAGAAGGCTATTCTAGAAGCGATTTTTTCGAAAATCAAATCTCCTTTGTTTGTCACTTGAGAGATGTGTGGCTGATCAAACAGGGTTGTCAGGTCAAGAACCAAAGTTTCATTCAACAACAGACATTTTTTCTGTCAACAACTTGGTAGAGAACCAAATTGTTGAAGATGGGAGACATTTGAGAATTGAGGTTTGGTTGTATTGACGCTTACATGCTCCAGGTATTGTTCTAGGCACTTTCACAGTAATACATCCATTTTAAGGTTTTTTTTGAAAAGAAAAACAAAACAAACAAAAAAAAATGAGGCTTAATGTGTGAGAGTGACTTGTCCAAGGCAGTTGTAAACCTCATAGAATGATACCATTGTCCTCAGCTTAACCCGCATTTAAGCCACCCTGCAAAATGCCCTTAAGGAGAACAATTGTAGTCTTGATGTGGTGATGATATATACACTACCTGACCATCATAAATTTGTCTTACGGATAGTCTGGAGGGATCAGAGAGCATGCCCAAAGCACTCTACACAGCTTGGGTCCACTCACAGAAGCTGATCATGTGATATCAAAGTAGTTGCTAACATTTAAAGGTTTCCTGTGGGCCAGGCTATATTCTAAGTTCATTTACTCTTATTAACTAATTCAATCTTCACAACAACCCCATGAGATGGTACTACAATTCCCACTTTACAGATGAAGACATTGAAGGCCAAAGAGGTTGTAAGTAACTTGTTCATGGTCACACAGCTAGAAAGTGACAGAGCATCTGAACCCAAGCAGTCTAACCATGTGGTGGGAATTATTTCCCATCCTCTGTTTATGTATGATTTCTCCAGTTGACAGACCTGGTTACCTTACAGATGCTTCTCTAAAAGACACGTTTTTAGCATCCTTTTGTCTCCCTCTTTCCCTCAACCCCCGCCCCCAGTCTACCAAACCTCAGCTTTCCGACACGGCCATTGTCTTGCCCCTATGTCTGCTTGTGTGCGTTCTTGTCCAGCCGTCAATGCGACACAGCTCTTGTCTGCAGGTCACAATATTTTCCTGTGACTGTTGTTCCACCATTCTTCCAGGAAAACATCTGTTGCTACTGTCTTGACACCAATTGTCTACTCAGGGTTTGGTTTGCACCTGACTCTGATAAGCTCCTCTAAACTTCCGAACTCCCCAGGCCCAGACCCCGGGGGGCTTCATGACTTTGCCTGCCCTAGCCTTGCCCCAGTCATCTTTTTCCTTCCTAATTCTCCAGTGTTATCTTTATTATTAGATATCATCCTCTTCACATTTTTCTCTCTCTTCTTCCATTGTAAACATTTGCACTTCGTTTCACTTAAGTCTCTTGTGGGTGGAGATTTCAGTTTTCACTTCCATTTTCTTTCCTCATTGTTCAGAGAATCCTACGTCTTAACACATCTGTTATCTGTGACCAATTTAGCACTTTAGAATCTTAGATAATGTGTTCCTCATTGGTTAGAAGGAAGTTATTTGAGCCCAGGTTAACATATTCCTTTCCTTCTAACAGTGGTGTTTAGATTTTATTGTTCTCTTGCCTTGTTTACACAATTAATTTGCCTCTTCAACACACATGTGTGCGCACACACATACTTCACTACCTTTAAAACATTTTATTTTATTTTTTCCTTTAAAACATTTTAGACTTAGAAATAAAATGCCCAGGCAGGACAATTATGGGCTTAGCATGGTTAATTTGTTAACCATGTTCTGGGTGTTTTCAGTTAACCAACGCAGGAAGATTATCTGTAAACATTAACAACAGACAGTTAAAGGATCTTTTGGGATGTTGATAAGTACTGTACCTATGCCAAGGCATAATCATTTCAATGCACATGATTGTATTACTTAGTATATTCAAAAATCTGCAATAAGAAATTGTATCCCTCCAGGTCACTTACCATTTTTCCAGGCCATGATGTGGGAGGGCACTTACTAAATGGCACCTGAGTTGTTTTCACAATTCCAGCTCTGCCCCTGTTAACTGCCCTCCAACCTCGAGCCCAGACTAATAACCGAAGGTATGTGACCTATCCCCTTCTCCTGCATACCCACCATTCAGTTCACTCAGTCTATTAGCTCATCAAAGAAGTGAACGGCATTCCCGCCAATGTTAATTCATAGAGTGGTGGTGTAACTGGGAACGATCAATTAAGCTATTAAACAGTCACACATCTACCCCAGATTTTCAAGCACAGGGTTTCTCATGTTTTCCTAGACATGTCCAGTGGAGGGTTTTTATCATATATGCAGAAGAGTAACACCCCACTGTAGAGGTAGATCAATTAATCTTCAGTATCCTGCTTTGTGGACCAATAAAAGTCCATAAAGATCTTTAGGTCTTTATTGAGGTCATATAATTTCCAAAACTCTTGCAGTTGCACTGTAGCTTCTGTGAGTAGGGTGTTATGGAAAGAATATCTGAGGGGACCTTGGTCATGCTTAATTTCCTCCTGCATTTTCACCGGGTGGTCCTTTATAAGTCAACAGCTTTTCAAATGTGTTTCTGCCAGCTAAAAGCTCTGAAGGGACTGTCCCTTTTCTCTCCTAATACCAACTGCCCCCTCCCCCTTCCCCTTTCCTAGAGGCTGGATAGCATACTTGGCAGAATTCAATGGCAAGGCGACTAGAGGCTGCTTGCAAATTAAACTGGAGATGAAAGTGGCAAACATCCATTAAAAGGGCCTGAGTTGTCTGCTATACCTTCCTCCACCAGCTTTGCTGAAGGGTAATGCTTTAAGCAACTCTTCTTCCTGAAGAAGTTACCAGTTTAGGTTTAAATTACTTCTTAGGAGGTAAATTCTCAACTAGAGGCAACCTCTAATCATTGTAACAGGTCAGGATCTGACACAGTTAGATAAACATCAGTGAAATGACAAGAAAGCTTTTTTAACGGCAAAATTGAAATTCAGAACAAGAGACACAAAACACCAGGAAAAGACAAAAGAAACCTGGTATGGTGGGCAAATAAGTAACTGCTTTTATGAGAAACTTTTTACTGTCTAATCACAATGATGGATTCTGGCATCTGTCGGACCTAGGGTTTAATTGGTGCTCCTCATTCAGTAGGGTGAACATTTGATATTTAACTCAAGTCAAATGTAGAGATAGGATAAGATTTTCTGATTTTCCACATTTGTGGATGAAACATTATCTTAAATAAGGCTAATGATTCTATCAGTCTGAGGGTGTGTGGGAACAGAAGGGCCTAATATAATAAAATGGAGCTCCCAGAATTTTGTTGTCCAGGAAACATCGCAAAAACATTCTTTTTTCACCTAACTTGTCACTGAGAGGAAAGTCAATGTGTACTCAAAAACTTCAGGTACGCCTAACAACTGAACAACCTATTTCCACAACTGTCTTTAGTATGTAAATATTCTACACATGCACATATTACACATATAAGAGGGTATGTAGCAGATGTTGAAAGTTTAGTTCTTTTAATGAGAAGGAAGAACTAATTTATAATTTCTCTTTTGAGATCACATAGGGTAAATTTTTTTATTCTAAAAATAACATATTTTCTTTGTAAGATATTATGGAAAATACAGAACTGTATAAATGAGCCATGCTTTTAAATATAGTTATTTTCATACATTTGGCTTCTCATTAATAGAATAATGTAATAATGAATGAAAGACTCAGGTAAGCTATTAAAAGTACAGGGGAAAAATTTCATTTGTATCATTGTAAATTGTAACTACAAAGAGAAATGACTGAGATCATATTGATTTGGAAAGGACAATCCTCTGTCTTTCGGTTTCATCTTTTCTGTAGTCTCAGATTTTTCCCTCTACCAAGAGTCATGGATTGCAAATCACATCCGTTTCTGCCTTTAACCAGGGAAAATAACAAACTATGAAGCAGGACAAAAACATATAGAGGAACTGGTTGTTAGTTTTATTGGTATGAATTCAAACAGGGCACTAAGGTTTCCAAGTAAGCAGCTTCTGCTAAATCAGAGTGGACTTCTCAGAGCTCCACTACCCAAAGCCCATGTCTGTGAAGCCTTGGAAATTAGGGCAATGGTTCATTCTAAATTGATTTTAGAATGTCACCTGATAGTCCTATGGGAACTCTTTTGTAGATAACTCTATTTTACCCTTGCTACTTTTAAGATTCTCTCTTTATCTTTAACCTTTGGCATTTTAATTATGATGGGTCTTGGTGTGCTCCTCTTTGGGTCCAACTTGTTTGGGACTCTCTGTGATTTTTGGACTTGTATGTCTATTTCCTTCACCAAATTAGGGAAATTTTCTCTCATTATTTTTTCAAATAAGATTTCAGTTTCTTGCTCTTTTCTCCTTCTGGTATCCCTATGATTCGGATGTTGGTATGTTTGAAGATGTCCTCTGAAACATCTAAATTCTTTTTTCTTCTTGCTGTTCTGGTTGAATGCTAGATCACTCTATCCAGCAAAGCTATCATTTAGAATGGAAGGGCAGGTAAAGTGCTTCCAAGGCAAGGTCAAGCTAAAGGTGTTCATCATAACAAGACATTATTACATGAAATGTTAGATGGACTTATTTAAGAAAAAGAAGATTAAAACTATAAACATTAAAATGGCAAAAAATTCACAACTATCAACAACTGAATCTAAAAAACAAACTAAGCAAACAACCAGAACAGGAACAGAATCAGATATAGAGATCATTTAGAGGGTTATCAGCTGGGAGGGGAAAGGGGGAGACTGGAGGAAAAGGTGCAGCAATTAAGAAGCATAATTGGTAGGTATGAAATAGACAGGGGGAGGTTCAGAATAGTGTAGGAAAGGGAGAAGCCAAAGGATATATGCATGATGC
The DNA here is from genome assembly GCA_004026545.1 of Mormoops blainvillei. Classification (NCBI taxonomy): domain Eukaryota; kingdom Metazoa; phylum Chordata; class Mammalia; order Chiroptera; family Mormoopidae; genus Mormoops; species Mormoops blainvillei. The sequence goes on from PVJD01008664.1 coordinate 60,172, forward strand.
ATGGACATGAACTAAGGGAGGGGATTGTTGAAGGGAGGAGAGGTACCAGGCAGAGGAGGGCAAATGGGGAAAAATTAGAACAACTGTAATAGCATAATAAAAAAAATATTTGAAAAACTCATAGCTCTAATTTGGAAGGCTAGAGTACAAAAAACAAGGACTTGGAAATTGATCAATCCTTGATTTGGAAAAAACACTTGAACATTGGTTGTTATGTTAATTGTGTGAAATTACTTTCAGCCTCCGTTCCTTAGACCTTTATCTAGAGATAATACTGTCTACTATGCGTGATTTGCACACATCCAATGTAATGTTCAATTTGTTTAGTTTATTACAGCAGTCAGTTTGGACCTAAGCTTTATAAAACACACAACCCCGACATCCATGGTTTAACAGCAAAGGTTCCTTTTTTTTTTAACATCTCAGGTTCCTGCAGCCCCCTACCATTCCATTTTCATTCGGAGACATAGGCAGCAGGAACAATGATGGCTATTAAAGCTTCTGATTGAAAAGGGCTTATATCCCTTCTCACATTTAATTGGCTAAAGTCTTACAATCAAGCTTAATATCAACCGGACAGGAGGGGCAGTGGATATTTTGAAAAATAATACAATCTAATACATTTGAGTTCTTCTTAAATGTTTAATTTGTGACTAAATATACGTGCTTACAATGTTAGTTATGCCTTTTAACTTCCAGAAGAAATATCATAATGCGATATTTCATACGATAAAGTATATACTGCATATGTTATATGTATTATACTCTGGTCTCCACAAGAGTAGGAAATATGTCTGTTCCCATGATGTCGAAGAACATCCATGCCACAGGCTTTTGGTGACGTTTAGAAGCGCAGTCAATGCCCAGCCTTACGAGGAGGGCATCGGAAGCACCGCTAGCTATCACCAAGGTAAGGCCGCACTGTTTGGCTGCTTAACGTGACGCTGTTCCTGCGGAGATGCTCCTGCCATGATTCATCGGTAGGTGATAAAAGAAATCACTGCAAGGACTGACTTCTCATTTACTTTACTACTTAGTATTCTTGGAAGTCCACTTATATCATAACACGGCATCAGAAAAATGGAAGGACATTTGAAACAACATTAACTTGAAACGCCAGAAAATCCGTTCCTCAGTCCAGCTTCCATACAAATCCACAGCGTTGACTCGTATGTTACCTGATGGAAAAACACACGACCACACAAAAGCTGTTTTTAATTTAGGACCATAATTTATTTAACTAATTCTATATAATTCTATAATTCTAAATAATTTATTTAATATTGATAAATACTTATATAATTGTATTACATATAATTTTACTGTTATATAAAATACTGAAATGAACATTTTTTCTATTTGTTTTTTTTTAAGATTTTATTTATTTATTTCTAGAGAGAGGGGAAGAGAGGGAGAGAAACATCAGTGTGTGGTTGCCTCTCACACACCACCTACTGGACACCTGGCCCGCAACCCAGACATGTGCCCTGACTGGGAATTGAACCAGTGACCCCTTGGTTCACAGGCCAGCACTCAGTCCACTGAGCCACACCAGCCAGGGCCGAAACGAACATTTTTATATATGTTGTACATTTGCAACAATACCTTTCAAGGATAAATTTCTAAATGCAGATTGTTGACTGAAGTAGAGTGTACATCTTTAAGGTTTTTTATTTCAATCTATCGGTCCTCTGACGCTCCATTATTCCCCAGTCCCTTGATGCCCTCACTTCTTTAGGCAACTTAAATTCCATGACCGATCATCATAATCACTCCCTTGAACCCTCTCTCAATCCCCTGACACCCTTTCATTTTATTGTATACAAGCCAAAATATAACTCTTGTTAAGTCCATCCCTTCGTGTACTCTGCAAACCCAGGCAGCATCCTATGGCTAGAGGAAAATACACAACCACACTGATTGGCCTTACTTTAAATTTGTAACTGCCGACTTCAAATGAGTCCTTAATGTTGCCAAGCCATCATGCTAGATGTCTCTAGACCATTCATTCCCCCATTATCCTCCTTCACTGTTTCATATCATTTTGTTTCTCCTCAACGTCACACCTCCTCCCCAGTCCTTACACTCAGGTTCTAACTTTACTGTGAAAACTGAAGTGACCAGAAGAGACATCATCCACAGACTTGTCACCACATCATTCCCTTAACAGTCAGTGCTTCCTTATACTCTGTCTTCCCAACTGTTGCCATAGATGAGTGGTCCCTGCTCCTCTCTACTCCAAGGACATCACTCTAGTATTTTTCTGTCTTGCTTATACATTATCATTTTTTCCTCTTTGTTGCATCATCCCCATCAGCATACAAACATACTGCTAGATCATCTTTAAAAAAGTATTTTCCCTTGAGCCTCCTCCTCTGCCAACTGTCACCCCCTTTTAGTGAAACTCTTCAAATGCTTGTTTATATTCACAGCTTCCCATTTCTCTTCTATTCTCTCGTGTTATAATCTTTTTTGAGGTATAATTTGCAAACAATAACATTTACCAATTTGATGAGTTTTGACAAATATAAACAGTCAGGTAAAACCACGGAATTAAGATAGAGAACATTTCTATCACCCTAAAAACTATTCCCACATGCCTCTTTGTAGTCATTTCCCTCTCCTCACCCCCCCAGCTTCTGGGACCCACTAACCCAATTTCTGTAACTGTAGTGTTGCCTTTTGTGTAATTTTATATAGGCGGAATCAGAAAGTGGGTAGCCTTTTGTAAGACTTCTTTCATGTAGCATGATAATTTGGGATTTATGTATGTCATTTTTTTTTGTTTCTTTTATTTGCTTTTGTCTCTTTAAATTATCAATTTTTGGCTGTTATGAACAAAGCTGCCATGAACATTCATGAACAAGTCTTTGTGTGTACTTATGTTTCATTTCCCTTGGATAAATACGTAACAAAAGCAATTGTTTGGTCATATAAAAGTATATTACATTTCATTGTAAAAGACTGTTTGCCAAACTGTTTTCCCAATTGGCTGTAGCAACTTGCATTATCAGTAACAATTAGAATGAGAGTTCAAGTTGCTCCACATCTTCAACACACTGAGTTTGTCAGTCTTTTTACATGTTATCCATTGTAGTGAGTTGCAGAGGTATTTCATGATAGTTTTAATTTGCATTCACTTAATGACTCATGATTTTGAGTATCTTTTGACGTGTTTATGTGCTATCATATATCTTCTTTGATGAAGTGCCTCTTCAATCCTTTGCCCATTTAAGAAATAAACCAGATGTTTTGTCTTCTTTTTACTATGTTGTTATAAGAGTTCTTTATGTATGACAAGGCATATGTATAAAGGACCCATGGACAAGGACAATGTGGGGGAGGACCGAATATGGGAGTGGGGACTGGGCAGGGCAGGGGAGAGTAAGGGGGAAAAAACAGGGACAATTGTAATTGAACAACAATAAAAAAAATTTTTTTAAAGATTAAAAAAAGAGTTCTTTATGTATTATGGACAAAAGTCCCTATTCTATCAGGTGGGTTTTACAAATATTTTCTCTCAGTCAGTGACTTACACTTTTATTTTTAAGGTTGTTTTTCATAAAGCAAAAGCTTTAAATTCTGAAGAAATCCAATTTATTGATTTTTTTATTCTAATTTGCTCAAGAAATCTTTATTAATCAAAGATCATGAAGATTTTTTTAAGAAACATTTCTTTTAGAAACTATACACCAGTTTTTAAATCCTCACACGAGGACATATTTTTAATTACTGATTTTTGAGAGAGAAGAAAGGGGAGAGAAAGAGAGAAACATTGATGTGAGAGAGAAACATCAATTGGTTACCTCCCGTTTGCACCTTGAATATTGAACTCCCAACTTTTTGGTGTATGGGAAAACACTCCGACCAACTGAACCACCTTTCCAGGGCTAGAAACTACATACTTTTAGCTAACTCTTCAGTTCAGGTCTATAATTCATGAAGAGTTAATTTTTGTTGGGAGGTAAGAAAGAAGGTTCTTTTTCTTTTTTTTCCATCTAGACACCCAGTCGCTTTATCAGTACAAGTGTTTCCTTATACCTTGTATTCCCAACTGTTAGCATACATGAACACTTCCAGCACTATTATTAAAGGCTCTTCTTTCCCTTTGAATTACCTCGTAACGTTTTGTTAAACATCAATTGATTTATGTCTATACTTGTACCAATATTACATTCTTTTTTTAAAAATATTTTTTTCGTATTTATTTTTAGGGAGAGGAGAAGGGAGGGAGAAAGAGAAGGAGAGAAACATCACTGTGTGGTTGTCTCTCATGTGCCCCCTACTGGGGACCTGGCCCACAGCCCAAGCATGTGCCCTGACTGGGACTCAAACTGATAACCCTTCGATGTGCAGGCCAGCACTCAGTCCACTGAGCCACACCAGCCAGGGCTCCACTATTACACTCTTTTGATAACCACAGCTTTATAGTAAATCTTGAAGTCAGGTAGTGTGAATTCTAAAACTTTCATGTTTTTCCTCAAAATCATTTTGTATACTCTAGGTAATTTACATTTTCAAATGAATTTTAGAATCAGCTTGTCAATTTGTATTTTTTTAAGTCTGCTAGGATTTTGACTGGGACTGCTTTGAATTTATTGATCATGTTTCTGCTTGAAAGATATTTTCACTGGGTATAGGATTCTAGGTTGATAGCTGTTTTTTTCTTTTAGCACTTTAAAGATGTTGTCCTGTTGTCTCCTGCCCTGTGCAATTTCTGATATTAAAATGCTTTAACTTATCCTTATTCTGCTTGGGGCTTTTTGGATTTTTGGATCTATGGGTTTATAATTTTCTACAAATTTGTATGTTTTGTCCTTATTTCTTCAATTATATTTTATGACCCTTTCTGCTCCCCAAGTCTCCTCTCCTCTGGAACTCCAGTTACAGGCATATTAGACAGTCATTAGTGCTGTGGGTTTGCGTGTGTGTGTGTTTGTTCTCTCTGTGCTTCTTGTTGGTTTGTTTTTTTGCAGTGTCTTCACATTCAATTATCTTTTCTGGTATCATATTTTTATTTCTAGAAGTTTTATTTGAGTTCTTTTTTTTTTTAACATACAGACATATCTTGAAGCTATTGTGGGTTTGGTTCCAGGCCACCACAAAAAAGCAAGTGTCACAATAAAGCAAGTGTTGAAATAACATGAGTCATAATCTTTTTGCTGGTGGGAGGTATTGCTTTCAATCTGTAAAAAAATGCAGCATCTGTGAAATTCAATAAAGTAAAGTTCAATAAAATGAGTTATGCCTATATATCTTCCATATCTCTCCTGGTCAAGTTTATATTTCTCTCGACATTCTTGAGCATATTTATAAGATTTGTGGTTCTTGTTTTAAAGTTCTAATTTATGAATTCCATGATTTTGTCATTTCTGGTTCTGTCTCTTGATTAGTTTTTATTCTGGTTATGGGTCATATTTCTCTGCTTCTTTGAAGGCCTGGTATATTTTCATTGGAATTTTAAATGTTGCTTTATTTACTACTGGATTTTGTTGTATTCCTTTGAGGATTTTTTTCTGGCATCCAGTTAAAGTACTTGTGGATCATTTTGGTTCATTTGAGGCTTGATTTTAAGCTTTGTCAGGTTGAGTCCAGAATAGCCCGTGTTTGGGGAACTAATTTAGTTTTATCACTGAAGGATAACCCTTCTGAGGACCCTCACCAATGCGTTGTGGGATCTCTCCGTTTTGGTTGGTGGGAACATGAACTCCTCCCAGCACTGTGTGATCTCCAGGAATCGTCCTGACTACGCTTTCCCCAGCCTTGGAGAGTTTTCTCTCATTTATGTTCAGATAAGTACTCAGCCAAAGACTCAGGAAGACTCCCCTGCTGGTCTTCGGAGCTTTTCCTCTATGAAGCACCCTCCTTTTCAGAACTTTGCCTTATAGATTCTAGACATTTTGGTATCCTCAAATTTTGGTCTAATTCTCTTTAACTCAGTAGGATGTTAGAATCTTTGGATTCACTTTCCCTGTAGTATGGCCTGAAACTGGCTCTAAAAAGAAAGGAAATCCTAAAACTCATCTCATTCGTTTCTCTTCGCTCAGTGATTGCAGATTTTATGTTGCCTAATGCCCAAGGTCTGAAAACCATTTTTTAAATCTATTTTATTAGGTTCATTATTATTTATAGCTGAAGGGTAATTTCTGTTGCTCCTAATTCTTCATGGTCAAAGGACAAATCCTCCAGTCTCCTGTAAACTTTCTGTAACAAGCTTTTGCTCCACAACTCTGCAGAATCTCTTTGCATCAAGGCACCAAGAAACTCTTCGCACCGATGATCTTCTGATTACTACGTCTAATACTATCTGTATTTAAGATTCGCAAAAGACTTTAATTCCCCTACAGAACTCATAAAACTGCTGTAGATGACATAAGTAGGGCAATAGGTAAGAGCACTAAATAAAAGTGTATAGCATTTTAGATCTAAATGAAATTAGCCACGGAGTCTCAAGACTTTATTAGCATGGGGCTTACCTAGGTGAAATGCAACTTCTTTTAAAATGTACCTGGGATTTTGTTTTTATTCAGGTATGGTGAGAACAATAGATCAGGAGACAATTGCCATTGAAAAGGCAGTTTGTTAGTCTCTGTTTCCAAGAGGAGTGAGGTACATCACAGCACCAGGGTCAGTCAGAAGGCAGGAGGAGCAAAGGGAAAGAATGGGCAAAAGACTTTATTAAAGTTTTGGGGGGAAGGAATGGGCTAGGCAAGGTAAGCAGCTGATTGGGCACAGGATTGGAAAGTTTGAATAATTTCAGTGGGCTCTGGCCTACAGGGGCGGTCCCTGGTTGTCCAGTGCCAGGTCCTGGGGTGATTACTACAGGGGAACATTGCTTCCTGGAGCATTAAAAGTCCAACAGAGAAGGTGATTTGGAGTAGGAGCTCTGGGTTGGTTAGTTTGCATATGGAAGGCATGCTTGCAGGCAAGTTGTTTGCAATCTCTAGGAATTAACTCACCCTGGGAGGAGCAGTCCCTCCCCAGTCCACAAGGTCTCAAGATGTCAAAGCATCATAAAACACGTATAATAAAAAGCGAGTTAATACACAATATAACAAACTGACCTACCTCACAGAGACTTACTTGCATGAGGGAATAATAAAGGGGAACTAAAATTATTCTTGGAAGCGCCCGGGTCTGGAAGCCTGGAATCAGGGCTCTGTGCTGTGTGGACCTCCGTCTCCTCTCAGCGGGTTACTGCGGCCTCCTCCTCGCTTCTACCTTTACTTGCCTTCCCCACACTGTATTCATAGTGATGTTTATATCATACATGCCTGGCCATGTTGTTCAACTGCTGAACACCCTGCAGGGGCTAGCCACTTCGTGTAGGGTCAGGCCCCGCTTCCTAACATGGGATATAGCTGCTTACTTTCATTTCTTGCCTCGAGCCACTTTCTCTTACAAATTCCCTACACACATCAGTTCCAATCGCCACGCACATGCAGCATAAACAGTTATACTGAATTTCTCCCCGTTCTTTCCCTTTTTTGTTTTTTTGAGGTAGAAATGTGTCCTTTTTTAAATTTAATCTTTATTGTATTTTTTCCCATTACCATTTAGTCACTTCTATCCTCGTCCACCTATCGGTCACCTCACTGGTGTCCATGGCCATAAATCCATTTTCCTTTCTGCTCAATCCCTCTATCCCCTCCCCTCTCCCCTGCCCACTAGCTGTCTTCTCTCCATTTATGAATCTGTCTCTGTTTTGCTTGTTAGTTCAGTTTGTTCATTAGAGTCCACATATGAGTGAAATCATATGGTATTTGTCTTTCTCTGACTGCTTATTTCACTTAGCATAATGTTTTCCAGGTCCATCTATACTGTCACAAAAGGTAAAAGTTTCTACTTTTTTATGGCCGAGTAGTATCCCATTGTGTAAATGTCCCATAGTCGTTTTAATCCACCTATCTACTGATGGGCACTTGGGCTGCTTCCGCATCTTGATGATTGTAAATAACACTGCAATGAATATAGGGGTGCTTATGTTCTTTTGAATCAGTGTTTTGGGTTCCTTTGGATATAGTCCCAGAAGTGGGATTGCTGGGTCATAAGGCAGTTCCATTTTTAATTTTCTGAGGTATCTCCACACTGCTTTCCACAGTGGCTGCACCAGCCTGCATTCCCACCAACAGTGCAAAAGGGTTCCCCTTTCTCCACATCCTCTCCAGCACTTGCAGTTCGTTGATTTATTGATGGAAACCATCCCGACAGGTGTGACATGGTATCTCATTGTGGTTTTAATTTGCATTTCTCTAATGATTAGTGATGTTGAGCATCTTTTCATATGTCTATTGGCCATGTCTATGTCCTCTTTGGAGAAGTATCTATTCAGGTCCTTTGCCCATTTTTTAATTGGGCTCTTTGTTTTTTTAGTGTTGAGTTTCATTAAATACTTTATAAATTTTGGATATTAACCCCTTATCAGATGTATCAGCAAATATGTTCTACCATTCTGTGGGCTGTCTTTTTATTTTGTTAATGATTTCCTTTGCTGTGCAAATACTTTTTCCTTTGATTTTGCCCCATTTTGAAAATTTTTTTCTTTTGTTTCCCTTGCTGGGGAGATATATCCAACAAAATATTGCTATGAAGTATGTTCAAGACTTTGCCGCCTCTGTTTTCTTCTAGGATTTTTATTGTTTTGGGTCTAACATTTAAGTCTTTGATCCATTTTGAATTTATTCTTTTGAGGTGGTGTAAGAAGGTGGTCTAATTTCATTTTCCTTCACATATATGTCCAATTTTCCCAACACCATTTATTGAATAAACTATATTTAGCCCATTGTATGTACTTGTTTCCTCCGTTGAATGTAACTTGACTATAAAGGTGTGGGTTTATTTCTAGGCTCTCTATTCTGTTCCATTGATCTATGTGTCTAGCTTTATGCCAGTACCACGTTGTTTTGATTACTATGGCCTAGTAGTATAGTTTGATATCAGGTAGCATGATTCTTCCAACTTTGTTCTTCTTTTTCAGGATTGCTGTTGTTATGCAGAACATTTTGTGGTTCCATATAAATTTTTGAAATATTTGTTCTAGTTCTGTGAAATACGTCATTGAAATCTTGATAGGAATTCCATTGAATCTATAGATTGCTTTGGGTAGTATGGACATTTTAATGATATTAATTCTTCCTATCCATTAACACTGTATATGCTTTCACTCATTTATATCTTCTTCAATTTCTTTCTTTGGTGTCTTATAATTTTCCATGTACAGGTCTTTTACATCCTTGGTTAGGCATTTTCCCAGGTATTTTATTCTTTTTGAAGCAATTGTGAATGGGATTGTTTTCTTAATTTCCCTTTCTGTTAGTTTGTAATTGGCATATAAAAATACAACTTATTTCTGGTTATTAATTTTGTATCCTGCTACTTTGCTGAATCCATTTATTATTCTTTGTAGTTTCTTAGTGGAATCTTTGGGGTTATGTATGGACAGCATCACATCATCTGCAAACATAGACAGTTTTACTTCTTCCTTTCCAGTGTGGATGCCTTTTATTTCTTCTTCTTGTCTGATTGCTGTGGCTAGGACTTCCAGTACTATGTTGAATAAGAGGAGTGAAAGCGGACATCCCCCAGTTCTTTAAAGACATCAAACTCTTCTTTCTAGTTCCCCACACTTATTCCCTCTTGTCCTATCTTTGAAGGGCCCTTCAGACCTTGATTCAAAGGTATCCCCCTCAGGGAGGCTTTTCCTGACTGCCCCCCAATCCCAGACAGCTTCCAGGGACCCACCCACTCTTCCCGCAGCACTTCCTGCTTTTCTATCACAGCTCAAATCACACTTCAGTAATTGCCTATTTACTTCACTTACTTGCCATGAGGACAGGGACCACATAAATTGTGTTCACCTCTGTATTACTTGCACCTAATACAGTGCTTGGCACACAACAGCCTTTCAGGACATACACGTAAAATCTACACGAATAGATGAGGCAGCAGCGCTCTAGAACCAGGGCTGGGTGGTACAGGGATGAAACCAAAGTATTCTCAGAGGGATCTGAGCTGTGACTTTAGTTTGAGAA
>PVJD01008665.1:0-70258 GCA_004026545.1 Mormoops blainvillei
GAGATGGTGGGTGTCGCATCTCAGGAACTGCCCAGAATAAAAAGTCACCTGTGAATGGCCAGGCAAAATGGGAGGGCCTGGGGTCCACCACTAAATCCATCTAATGGGGCAGAATAAGCCCTAGAGAAAGTGCTCCTGCTTTAGGGACCAGCAGAGAGAGTTCTGTTCCCTCAGCCCCTTTCCCACATCCCACTCCCTAAGCCAATTAAACAGGAAGCAGGGTGGCGCCCAGAGAAAGGAGGCATGGGCAGGAAGGCTTGGACACAAGGGGGTCTACACCCACGTGCGGTCTGACTTGATTTCCTAGGACCCGGAGTTCTACAGAGGGGTTTAGGGCCAAATCCAATTATAGCGGCCAACAGTGCACATCTGTGGGTTATATCATCCACATATACGAGTATCTCCCTGCAGAACCGGCAGGGCAGGAGTACATAGTTTGGTGCCTGGCTGGCTCCTCTCGGAGTTATGACTAATGCCGGCAATATCAGGCATGGTGTATGCTTGGCTGCCTGCTTATCTAATTAGAACGCTAGACAATGGGGAACAATCTGTGGTCTCTAATTGTCTGACAGTCAGGCCACATCCATTCGCATTGGCTAAAGTTCCCCTCTGAAGCCCCAAATGCAAATATACAGACACTGTAACCCACAGCTCCCAGGAGCCTGTCTGTCTCTGAGTTAGAAGTAGCCTCCCATGTCCACTCCCAACACAGAGAAGACTCTATGTTCCTTTGCCCCTCCTGTCTGCAATAGGGCTCAGCCCCACCTCCCCATGCCACGCCCCCCATTTCTCCATCCTCTGGTCGTTGCCCAGAGCAACGGTGTGTGATCAATACCATCTAATTCAGAAGCAGCCTTAAAATCCTCTCTTGAGCATCCTGAAGACGACATGTGGGTAGGGGATTGTGTCTGGTGCGCTCGCTCTGTTTTCTCTCAGATCTCCACTCCAGCTGCCTTGGAAGTCTCTAACTCCCACACTGTTTGCCAGTTCATCAGTGATGGCTGGCAGAGTCTCAGTAGTAGAAGCTCTAGGATGTAGCTCTGTTCGATGTGGGTGGGAACCCCCTAGGAGGGAGCAGCAGGAGGACAGGAAGTCCTTTGAGTGCCGTTTCCCAAGGCCTCTGGTACCCAGCAATGCCTTCCTTTAGATCCAACTCCTAAAGATGGCCATAATTATTTACCTGGAGGGTAGCGCCCTTCTAAGATACCCTGTGTATATATGTGTGTGTCCCTGCATGTTCACACATGTAGGAGAAGGAGGTGGAGCATTTTCATCAGCAGTGTTTGATGCACACATGCTGCATTGGGAGGCAATTAGTCTACAATTGTGGAATAAAAATGCCCACATGTAGACTTGGCCCAGCACAGAAGTCACCAAAATGGAAGGGAACAGCCTTGCTGGCCACATGGTTTTATCCTATGTGCCCAAATTAGTTTGGATGCAGAGAAAGCCTTACTACTCACAAAGTCAGGAGAAACTTTCTCTGGGCAAGCAAAAGCACTCTAATCAGATGTCTGCTTGAGAACAACTTTTAGGTTGGCTGAGACATTTGATTGATCATTGTTTACAAGTGAGCACAGGCTCGAGAGACCAGCGAATGATGTTCTCTACATAAACTCCCTATTTCCTCATTTTTTAAAGCAATTATTGGTGCTTTAGATCTAGGCATGAGAAATATAAAGATAAATAGGGTAAGGCCTTCACTATTTTCAATCTTCAAAAACAACACTCAAAACTTTTTAAAAATACATATTAGAATCAGATATTGAACACATGGAGATGCTCCCTAAAGAATGAATGGATCGACATCGGTTTCCTGCAATGCAGCATCTGAGGTAGCTGAAAAACTTCCTGTTAACCTAATACTTGGAAGTGCTGGAAAAAAATAAAGCAAACATCCTTTAAATGCTTGGCTGATCTCATAAGAAAGCAGGGGAAATATCTAGAGGCCAGAAAAAAGACCAAAAACCAAAAAAAACAAAAAAAACAAAACCAGTGGTGCTGAGGCTATGGCTCCGTTTGGAGCATTTGTTGGTCATGATTAAAAGAAAAATAAAGAAGCTTGGGTTTGATAGCCATGTAAGGACAAGAGCCAAAGTCATTGGTCTGGATGAAGTGGAAAATCGTATCTGAAAAACCATGACACTTGCAGAACTGTGCAAGAACTCCTCTGTGCAAGGAGTGACCAAAAAAAAAAAAAATTTTCAAGTTCAAAGGCGTAGTCAAGTCTGAGAACTGGAAGCTTGTCATCCGTGGAAAGTCTGCCCTCATCTTCCAGTTGCAAGATCCCAACAACAAATGGGCTGACGCTGGTGCTGAATATGCTGTGGAGTCTGCTGGTGTCGTCACTACCATGGAGATGGGTGGGGCCAAGAGGGTCATCATCTCTGCCCTTTCTGCCGAGGCCCCCGTGTTTGTGTTGCATGTGAGCCATGACAAGTATGACAACTTCCTGAAGGTTGTCAGCAATGCCTCCTGCACCACCAGCTGCTTGGCCCTTCTGGTCAAGGTCGCCCATGACAACTTTGGCATCGTAGAGGGACTCATGGCCACAGTCCGCACCATCACTCCCACCCAGAAGACCATGGACGGTCCCTCAGGGAAGCCGTGGCAGAATAGCCGAGGGGATTCCCAGAACATCATCCCTGCTGCTCATGGTGCTGCCAAGGTTGTAGGCGAGGTCAGCCCTGAGCCTAATGGGAAGCTCACTGGCATGGCCTTCCCTGTCCCTACCCACAATGTGTCGGTTGTGGATCTGACCTGCAGTGGAGGGAAAAGTGCCATATATGATGACATCAAGAAGGTAGTGAAGCAGCCATCAGAGGGCCCCCTCAAGGGCATCCTGGGCTACACTGAGGACCAAGTTGTCTCCTGTGACTTTAACAGTGACACCCACTCCTCCCCATTCAATGCTGGGGCTGGCATTTTGTCAAGTTCATTTCCTGGTATGACAGTAAATTCGGCTACAGCAACAGGGTGGTGGACTTTATGGTCCGTGTGACCTCCAAGGAGTAAGAGGCCCCTGGACCACCAGCCCCAGTGACAGGAAGACATGCCCTCAACTGCTGGGGAGCCCTTGCTCCAAATCAGATTCCCCCAACACACTGAGAATCCCCTGACCTCCAGAGTTTCCATCCCAGACCCTCTGAAAAAGGGAAGGGGCTTAGGGAGCCCTACTTTGTCATATACCACGTTCACTACACCCCCCAAAAGAGAGAGAGTTTAAACCATAGGCCTGCCATACACTGTCTGCATAGTCTCAGAATCTCCTGACTGAGAAAATCACATAGAAGTGACCCCTCTGGTATTGCCCTGAGCACATGGCAGAAACCAAAGTAAACCACCTCTAGAAAGACGCAGTCTTACGCACAGAATAACACAGAGAAAGCTCCGTGAAATAAAATCCATCAGCCCCATTTACAAAACTCAAGACAAAACAAGCAGGAGTCATCAGAAATGACCAACAGCAGACTCTAACCCACTGGAGTTTCAGTTCATAGAGCATTTGATAGATGATAAAATCAAAAATTCAAATGCATTTATTTTCTTTGTTATAATATACTTTTGTTTTGTTATTTGTTTATCCTCACCCAAGGACATTTTTCCATTGCTTTCAGAGAGAGAGAGAGGGAGAGACATCAGCGTGAGAGGGAGACATTGATGTGAGAGAGAAATATCACTTGGTTGCCTTCTCGTACACACCCCAACCAAGGATTGAACCCGCAACCTGTGTATGTGCCCTGACCAGGAATTGAACCCATGGCTCTTCAGTCTATGGGACAGGGCTTCAACCAACTGAGCCACATCAGCCAGGGCTCAAATTCATTTATAATATAAAGGAAAGAGTCAAAACAAGAAAGCAACAAGATAAAAATAACAGTAAGGAATTTCTATAAATAAGTAACAGTAATTAGATTTGAAACTCAATAAAATCCACTGTTTCTAGTAAAAGAACTTGCAAGGAAGTTGGATAGATTTTTTTTTCTTCTAAAAAAGAAAAACTACTAAAGGCTAGTACATTTTAAAAAATTTTTCTTTAGAAACCTCAAAGAATTGACAGCTAAGGAATTATCAGGCCAAAATCTCCATGCTAGAGGAAATCAGGAACTCCGGAGTTACATTTGACCTGAAGGCATTTGCCAAAATAAGAGAACTTGAACCTGAAGTTTACTCAGCCTCCTGAGGCTTAGGAGATAAAAGAAAAAGCCCAAGGCTTGCCCACCCTGGAGGGTCCAATAGTGGATCTCTTCGCCTAAGGTTAGGAATCCAAAAGTCTCTACCCTCAAGATAAGTCTTCACGTAATACACATAGCCCAGCCCGCCTTCACACTCCAAGGGACCAAGCAGAAAGTTGCCTTGGCACAGAGGAGAAGGAAAATGACAACAACGACTCTATTACTGAAATATCGTAACCACAAGTCAGGTTTGCAGCCCACGTGGATGGCTCAAATGACCTCAAACAATCAATTCTGCTTACAGTGGTTAGCAACTAGAGGGGCCCAACCACACAGAAGAAGTAAACAGAATCCCCCTTGAAAGAATAGACTTTTATCCTAAGCCTCAAATAATTACCCATGAAGGTTTGTGTGGCTTATAGTCAAAAATCACCAAGCACACAAAGGAGCAAAGCACCATGCATAAAAAATAAGGAAAAACAACAGGTAGTAGAAACAGACCTGCAGAGGCATCGTATATCAAAATTATAGGGTTACATTATACACAGAATAACTATTATTTAAATAAATAAATAAAAGGCAAGCTTGCGACAATCGGAAAGCTAACGGAAAACTATTTGCCAAATGACTAAGCAGAGCTGAAAAAGAACCAAATTAGAATTCTAGGATTAATGATAAATTAGAGTTAAAAACTCAGTGGATGGACTTAACAGCAGCTTAGACAATCTGAACAGAGAACTGGTGAAGTAGAAGATAACTCCATGGGAAAAGAGGGATAAGAGGTGAGAGAGTTTACGGAAAAAGAAATGGAAGGACTCCAGGCTTCTGCCTAGTACACGGGAAGTTGGAGAAAGTGTCATTCCCACGCTTACAGTTGAAAATCACCAAGGAACCTGAAAATTGACTGTTTTTGTTGAGCCTATCAGAGTTGAGGCCACAGGGTACTGGAGGCTGAGGGGTCAGGGGATCCTGATAAAAGGGCACAAACCTTCAGTTATGAGATGAATAAAACCTGAAGATCTAAGGCATAACATGGCGGCGAAATTGATAATACTGTGCTGTACAACCAAACTTTGCTAGGGGAGCAGAACTTAAGTGCCCTCACACACACAAGGTAAAAGGTAATCAAAAGGTGAGGTGATGGATGTTAATTAAGTCCAGTGTGGAAATCCTTTCACAAAGCACATGTATATCAAATTGTCACATTATACATTTTATATGTGTTACCATTTTATTTGTCAATTTTATCTAAATAAAGCTAAAAATGTATTTTCAAATAAAATAATTTTAAAGAAAAAAATTTTAACAGTGAGAATACTACAAATCGGAGTTTCTAGAAACTACTCCAGAGGAACATTTCTAGTCTTAAATGCATATATTATATAAGAAGAGGGGATGGAAAACTTTATAACCACAAAATGGAGAGTATGAATAAAAGGAACAATTGTCTCACAAACCTTACAAAAACTAGCCCAAGAAAAATAGAATATACGCTAATTATTAAAATAATTAAGTCAGTGATTAAAACTCATTAGGAGTGGGGGAGGGGTGAATCCCTGGGCCAGACTGTTTTATAAGCATGTGCTACTTCACCAAATGCTCCTCACACCTGTCAGAATGGCCATCGTCAATAAATCAACCAACAACAAGTGCTGGCGAGGATGTGGAAAAAGGGACTCCTAGTGCACTGTCGGTGGGAATGCAGGCTGGTGCAGCCACTGTGGAAAACAGTATGGAGTTTCCTCAAAAAATGAAAAATGGAACTGCCTTATGACCCAGTGATCCCACTTCTCGAAATTTATCCAAAGAAACCCAAAACACTTATTCAAAAGAATGTAAGCACGCCTGCATTCATTGCAGCATTATTTGCAACAGCCAAGATTTGGACGTATCCCAAGTGTCCGTCAGTAGATGAGTGGGTAAAACAGCTGTGGGATATTTTCACATTGGAGCACTACTCAGCCGTAAAAAAGAAGAAAACTTCACCCTTTGCAGCAGTATGGATGGACCTGGAGAACATTATGCTAAGCGAGATAAGCCAAAGAAAGACAAACACCACGTGATTTCACTCAGATGTGGAATCTAGTGAACAAACTGAAATAACAAGCCAAATGGAGACAGCCTCATAGAGAGCAGGCTGACAGCTTGCAGGGGTGGGGGGTGGGGGGATCCAGCAAAAAAGAGAAAGGGTTCACGGACATGGACAATAGTCTGGTGGTTATGGTGGGGGAAGGAGGTGGAGAGAGGTGGGAGGGGATTTAAGGGCAATAAATGGTAATGGAAAAAATACAATAAAATAAATATTTTTAAAAAGAAAGGATTTCAATTTTATTCAACAGTTAAAAGAGGAAAAAAGGAATAAAATTCATGAACTTAGGAGGCTTCAAAAACTTTGATTCAAAAATCAAATGAGAATAATATAAGTAGACATTTCAGGTTAAACGCATTCTTGAAAAACAGATATAAAAATGTTAAATAAAAATTTAACAAACTGAGTCAAATAATGTTTAAAATCATAATACTTTACCACCATGTAAGATTTATCTCTAAAAGATGAGCAAAGCTCAGTGCTAGAATATCTAAGCCAACATTATAAAATCACATGAAGAAAAGAAGATAAAAAAACTATATAATCAACTCAATAGAGACAGAAAAAAGCCTTTTGATTAAAAAGCATTCAGGACTTTAAAATTTTTATCGAACCAGAACTAGAAGACATCTTCTTAACAGCTCCCCCACCCAAATTTTATCAAACACTGTACTTATGGTGAAACAGAAGCATTTCTTTTTAAAACTGGGAGCAAGGTAAGAATACCTCTTTCATTATTTCTATTGAGCGTTTTACTAGAAGAATAAAACTGTAATTATTCACAAGTAATAACTTCCATATATAAGTCCCAAGACTATTTTAAAATAATTAAAATTAATAAGAGAATTCAGCAAAGTTGTGGGATATAAATTATTACACAAAAATAAATCCTAACCTTATATAGCAACATCAAACAATCAGGACATTTAATTTTAAAAATATGATTTAAAATAAAAAATAAAACTATAAGGTATTTAAGAATAAACCTAACAATAGCTGTGCTAGATCTTCATAAATAAATTATAAAACGCTACTTAATGCCATTAAAGATGACCTAAAAAATTGGAAGTATTCAATGTTAAAGGATAGGGAAGTTAAATATCATAGAGATATCAACTCCCCCCCCCCAAAAAAGTATAATTTAGTGAAACTGCAATCAAAAGTCCATAAAATGTTTTTCACAGAAATTAATAACTTCTATGAAAAAGTTAATGGTCAAGAATAATTGAGGCTATTTGAAAAAGAGAAATCCAGTGGATAGATTTGCCCTCCCCAAAATCAAGGTTGCTACTAAGGTTACAGTTCATAATCAGGACGACGTGGCACTGAGTTAAGGGAAAACATTAGGTCAATTAAGGAGAATCAAGAATCCAAAAAATTACTTATACATATAAAAATTACTTGATATGTGGCATATCAGGTGGGGCAAGGATGGAAGATGGAATAAGTGGTGCTGGCACAATGATCCAAATGGAAATATAATTGGTCTAGATGCTACGTCACATCATACACAAAAAAAATAATTGCAAGTGAGTTAAAATCTATATGTAAAAAACAAAACTATAAAACTTTAGAATATGTTTAAACTTAAGAAAACATCTTAAACTCTTGAGGCAGGAAAAAATATTTCTTAACAAGACACAAAATACACAGACTGTAAATGAAAAGACTGATTAATTCAACCGAATTAAAATAGAAGCTTCTGGGGCGTCAAAAATCACAATAAACATTGTGAACATACAAGTCATAGGTTTACAGAAATTATTTGTGATGCATAAAAACAATACAGAAGTTGTGTCTATAATATGTAAGGAACAAACAATAAGAAAAGACAAAACCAACAGACAAATAGACAAAGAATATGATAAAGATTCATTACAGAAATACCAAAATGCTTGAAAAACATATTTCTCATTTTTTTAATTTTTATTTTATTTTTTTATTTTAGAGACAGGAGGAGGAAGAAAGAAAGGGAGAGAAACATTGGTCAGCTACCTTCTGTGAACCCACACCCCAGGCATGTGCCCTGGCCAAAAACTGAACGGGCAACATTTTGCTTTGCAGGATGACACCCAACCAACTGAACCACACCAGTCAGGGTTAAAAGCATATTTTTTAAATACTCAACAACACAGAAGATAAGAAATACAGATTCAAACAACAATATAATTCCACTTCATACCCACTAAATTGGCAAAAGCTGTGACACTACCAGATGTTGGCAATGATGTGGCACCACCGGAATTCTCTCCGGTGCCCGGAAAACCACTCTGCAGTGTGGCTGGACTGTACCCGCAGTGCTGACGTGGCATCTGCCCATGGCCCAGCAACTCCACTCTGAATTATATCCTGTGAAACTCTCCTATGTCAGGCAAAGCGTTTACAAAAGTGATATTGCAGTATTGTTTATAATAAGGAAAAATTGGGAATACCCTAGATGTCCGTCAAAAGAAATGGATTAGTGCTTTGGATTCCTTCAGATATATTCCCAGAAGTGGGATTGCTGGGTCAAAAGGCAGATCCATTTTTAATACTTTGAGGTATTTCCATACTGCTTTTCACAGTGGCTGCATTCCTACCAACAATGGAAAAGGGTTCCCCTGGCTCCACATCCTCACCAGCACTTACTTTTTGATTTATGGATGATGGCCATTCTGACAGGTGTGAGATGGTATCTCATTGTGGTTTTTATTTACATTTCTCTGATGCTCAGTGATGTTCAGCATCTTTTCATATGTCTATTGGCCATCCGTATGTGCTCTTTGGAGAAGTGTCTGTTCAGGTCCTTTGCCCATTTTTTAATTGGGTTGTTTGTTTCTTTGGTGTTGAGTTTTGTAAGTACTTTATAAATTTTGGATATTAACCCCTTATCAGATGCATTGGTGAATGTGTTTTCCCATTCTGTGGGTTGTCTTTTTATTTTGTTGACCATTTCCTTCGCTGTACAATGGGCTAAAGATAGTTTTTTCCATAAACGGCGTTGGGAAAATTGGACACAGAGGTGCAGAAAAGCGCAACTAGACCACCTTCTTACATCACACACAAGAATAAATTGAAAATGGATGCTAGACAGGAAACCATAAAAATCCTAGATGAAAACAGAGGCAGCAAAATCTCAGACTTTGCTCATAGAAATTTTTTATCGGATATATCTCCCCAGGAAAGGGGTATGAAAGAAAAAATAAACAAAAGGGGCTCCATTAAACCATGTGAACTTTTGAGATTGGCTTTTTTCACTCAGGATAATAGCCTTGAGATTCACCCAGGTTGAGTGCATGAGTGGTTTTTTTCATTTCTGAGTGCTAGTCTGTGGTGAATCTGTGCCTCTGTCCACTTAACCATTAGGCTGTTGTAGCTCATTTTGGTTGTTTCCAGTTTGGGTCTATTACAAACAAAGCTGTTACGAGCACGCAATAGAGAGTTTATGTGAACAGAAGTTTTTCATTCCTCTGAGGTAAATGTCTAGCGGTATAATCGCTGGGCTATATGGCACGTGTATATTTGGAGAAATTACCAAATCATCTTCCAGGGCGACTGTGCCATTTTCCTTTCCCATCAGCAATGTGCAAGAGACCCAGCTTCTCCACGCCCTAACCAGTTTTTGGTATTGTTATTATTATTTATTTCAGCTGTTCCGATGGGTGTGTCGTGACCTCTCATCACGGTCTTAAGTTCATTCCCATGAGAACGAGTGATGTTGAACATTTTTCCATGTGTTTACTTGCCATCTCTACATCCTCTTTGGTGAAATGTCACTCCATGTCTTGTGTCCATTTTCTAATTAGATCTTTGGTTTTCTTAGTTTGGTTTGAGAGTTCTTTATGTAGTCTAAATATAAGTTGTTTGTCAGATATATGGTTTGCAAATATTTTCTTCCAGTCTGTAGCTTGTCTTATTTCTCTTAACAAGGTCTTACACAGAGAAAAAGATTTTAATATTGATGACATTCAATCAATCAATTTTTTTTATATATAGTGCTTTTGGTGTCATATCTAAGAACTCTTTGAAAAGTCCTATATTTTCTTCTAAACACTTTATAGTTTTATCTTTTATGTTTAAATCTATAATTTCAGTTAACTTGCATATAAGGTATAAGGTTAACTCAAGGTTCTTTTTTTTTTTTTTTTTTTGCCTGTGAATATCCACTTACCCCAGCACCATATGGTAAAAAAACCGTATTTTCTTCATTTAATTATTTTTGCAACCTTGTCAAAAATCAGTTGGCCATATTTGTGTGGGGTTATTTCTGGGGTCTTTATTTTATTCCATTAATCTATGGGTCTATCCCTCTGCCAATACCATATTGCCTTGCCATATACTAATTCTAGAGCTACATAATTAAGTCTCAATATTTGAAAATCAATCAATGTAATCTACATACCAACAAACTGAAGGAGAATCATGATCACATAAATTGATTCAAAAAAACATTTGACAAATTCCACACCTGTTTATGACTTTAAACTTTCAGAAAACTAGAAATAGAAGGAAATTTCCTCAAACTGATAGAGGACATTGACCAAAAAATACAACGTGATAGTGAAAGATTGAATGCTTTCCCTCTGAGGTCAGGAACAAAACAAGTCTGTCCACTGTCACCACTGCTTTTCAAATAATACTGGAACTTTCAGCCAGTGCACTAAGGCAAGAAAAGGAAATAAAAAGATACACAGAACAGAAAGGAAGAAAATAAACTGTTCATATTTGTAGATGACATGATCATCTGGGCAGAAATTACAGAATCTACAAAAAAAAATACAACTCCTAAAACTAATGAATTCAGCAAGGATAGAGAATATTAGATCAACATATGAAAATCAATTGTATTTCTGTATACTAGCAATGAACACACATGGAATCCAAAATTACAATGCCTTTTCCAATCACTCAAAAAGAAATGAAATACTTAGGTATAAGTCTTTTTTAAAACATACAGAACTTATAGCTGAGAACTATAAAACACGAGTGAAAGAAATCAAAGAGATCTAATGAAATGGAAAGGCATACTGTGTTCATGGATTGGAATACTCAGCATAGCAAAGGTGTCAGTTCTCCCCAGACTGATAGACAGGTTTAATACAATTCCTAGAAAAATCCCAGCAAGACTTTTCTGTCAATGTTTTATAATTTTAAAAAATTTCTTAGATTAGCCCTGGCCAGGTAGCTCAGTTGGTTGGAGCATCCTCCCATACAGCAGAAGGGGGCAGGTCCAGTCCCCAATTCAGGGCACATATCTAGGTTGCAGGTTTGGTATTGGGGCAAGTACAGGAGGCTGCCACCTGATGCTTCTCTCTGACATCAGTGTCTCTCTCTCTCTCTCTGTTTCTCTCTCCCAAATTAATAAACATCCTCAGGTGAGGAATAAAAACTCTTTTTCTTATATCAACTAGATTTCATGGATTTCAAGTGAAAGAATGAATGTCTGCGTGCACGTGTGCATGTGTGTGGTTGTGTATGTGTGTGTAGGATTAGGCTTTAACTCAACTCAGTGAACTACAGCCCAGTGTTGTGCTCAGCTAGTCATGGGAGAAGCGGTGAAAATCTCCTTCTTCCCAGTTGAGTTCAGTTTATCTGAAATACAAAATATAACCACACGTGAAACAAAGAAGGGTGTGGATGTGTGGCGTCTTGTGTTCCAAACACTTTGACTGGGGCTTTTCGCCCTTCACTGGCAGCTGAGGCCAGCATGGGAGATATTTCTCTCCCTCTCAGCTTCCTCTCGACATACAGCTGAGCTCAGGGGAGCCCCTCCATAAATTCCAGAATTAACTCTCAATCTAGTTGCTTGATTGCACCATTTTCCTCTTGGCCTCTGCCAAACTAAGACAGATCCAATATCTACTTGGTTCGTTTTAGATCCACACAGCACTCTTCCCAGCATCCTGCCCAGCCAGGAATGCCATTTGTTCTTTTATCTTCCTCAAACAGTTGTCATCTGCTTCTCCACTCCCACTGGCACACAGGTGTCCTGGTCTCATTACAGAACACTCATTAATATTCACCACGGGTACCCTCGTGGGTGTCCTCTCTACCCACAGAGGTGTCTAGACTTCCATGAATATCGGCACTGAGAAATGCAGATTAAAAATCAGTTCTGAATCCACAGGGAGGGCACAGAGCTCTGAGGTGGGGCCCAGAGCGACGGGGCTGAGGGGCACATCTGGAGTGGCTTGACAAATGCCACTCACAAATCAGTTCGACAGAAGATCCTATGAGAAAGTCAAATTCTATAAACAGCAGCCCTAGGCGGAGTTTGGGGCTTGGGTTGGTTGATAATCCAAATATAACTCAGCAGAATTCACTGCTCACACTTCAGTCTGAAGGTCTTAATATTGTGTATGTAGAACCCTGGTCAGATCCCAAAGAGTTTCACAACTCTGTTCAGTTCAGGGCAACTCGAAATGCCCTGCGTTTGTTTACACGGTACGCTCATGGCCAAATACTGGCTTCTGGATTCACTGCCAGGGGTGGATAGGAAGAATCATAATTAATAAATCAATGAGCGTTTACCACCTGAGCACCCTCTGGGGGCCAGGTGTCATACTAAGCGCACTGGGAGATGAAACGTCAACCAGGATATGGGGTCTGCTCTCCAAGGTCTTACAGTCTAATGCAAAGAAGAATTATCACGTGAGGAATAACTGAGGACTCTTCAATAATATACTGAGGTCTATGTTTGCAGATAAGTCAAAAGACAAATGATCAGAATAAATGGAAAGGTCAAGAAAAACTTCAAGGCCAAGGCAAGGTTTTTGCCAGGTCTTGGAGGACGGCTGGTGATTGGGTGGAAGAAGAGAATAGAAGTTGTTGGAAACAGGAGGAACTCATGAGCTCCACAGAGGGGAACGGTCCAATTAGCTCCTGTGCCCACAGCCACAGCGTGTCGCTCTTCAACCGCAAGTGGGAAGCACATGGAAATGACAGCCACCGCTGTTGATCCACAGGGATCCCCCCTCACCAGTTCCCCTTGCAACTTAAGGGGACAAGCCACTGACTCTTCAGAAAAGCAGAGCTTAGCGAGCGAAACATGGACTGGGCAGTAAGAATCACTGAAGTCCACTGCTTAGATGACCTCAGGGAAGCTACTTTTACTATCCAAGTCTCGGTTTCCTTGTATTCCAAACAAGACTAACAATGGTACCAGATCTGAAGGATTTCTGTGAAGAATAAAGAAAAGAATGCCTGCACATGGCCTGGAACGCAATGCACACTTCAGCAAGAGTAACTCTTGTCTTACAGTCAGTATTCATGGGACTTCCCACAGAGCCACCAACACAGGTCATTCCCTCCTGCATGCTCCTGCTCCCGTCTATGACCTGGTTGCTTCTCTCCGAGGAATCAGATGGATCTGCTGGTGAAGAATCCTGTCTCCAGTTGCCCAAAAATGCTTAGCTCCACCTTCAGTTCTGAAGGATACCTTCAATGGGTGTAGTGTTTTAGGTCAGCAATTATTTCCTTAGCACTTTGAAGATGCTGTTTACTTGTTGCCATCATTTCTGGTGAGAAGCCAGCTGTTGATCTTATTGCTGTTTGTTTGAAAGTAACCCATGTTTTCCCCCTTTGGCTGCTTCTAAGACTTTTCTTTCCTCTTTGTGTTGTTTCTGGACATTTTTCAATGAGGACCTTAGATATAGGGTTCTCTTATTTACTTATCCTGCTTGAGGTCCATGGTTCTTCTTGAACCGATAGTTTGATGTCATTCATCACTTTTATAAAATTCTTGGCTATAATTTCTTCAAGGATTGTTTCTCCCCATTATTTTTCTCCTCTCTTTCTGGGATTCCTCATGCTTACATGTCAGACCTTTCACTATGGCCTCTCTATCTCTTATACTCTCTTCTGCATTTTACATTTTTTTATTTAGTCTGGATATTTTCTTCTCACTGTCTTCCAGATCACTGTTCTCTTCAGTGTGTCAACTCTACTGTTAAAACCCACTTCATGGTGTATTTCTCAGTTCTAGAAATTTCCTCTTTTGTTTATAGCCTAATTCTCTGTTGAAATTCTCCCATCTGGCCATGTAACTTCCTGAATAGGTTAATTATTTGTTTTAAAGTTTATTTCTGTCCATTCTGAGACCTGTATCTTCTATGGGTTTATTTCTACCACCTGTTTTCCTCCATGTTTTTGGTCATGTCCTCTTGTTTCTTGAGATGATTCATGTACCTGAAGCCCAATAACGACATAACTAGGTCCTTAACTCGCCCCCTGCTCTGAATTCGGTTACCTTAACCTCTCTTCCTCCCTGCCAAGTGACGCCTTTGTGGAACTCTAAAAAGTGTATATGTCCTGATCCCTCTTTTAAATTGTATTTTTAATTTATTGGGGTGACACTGGTTAACAAAATTATACAGGTTTCAAGAGGACAATCTTATAACACATCATCTGTATATTGTATTGTGTGTTCACCACCCCAAGTCAAGTTTCCTTCTGTCACCATGCATTCGACACTCTCTACCCTCTTCTCCCCCCATCCCCTTCTCCTCTTGTAACCACCATACTGTTGTCTGTGTCTGTGAGCTTTTTTTGTTTGTTTGCCTAGTTTGTTCATTTGTTGCTTTCAGTTTTATATCCCACATTTGAGTGAAATCATATGGTTCTTGACTTTTGTCTGACATTTCACTTAGCATGATCCTTTAGATAGAACGCCATGGCATTTGAGGGCCTAGTAAATCAACCCCAGTCTTTCCACCCTTCTTCTCACACATCCTACAATCCCGAGAACTTGGACTGGTTAGCATGGCTGTTGTTCTGTTTCTGCCCCAGGGCACATTCCGTATGTGGGGTCTCCCTTCTCTCCTACCCACCTATCAAATCCTATTATCTAAGTCCCAGGTTCAGTAACACCCCCCATAATTAGACCTTGAATCCTCAGAATTTGTGTAAATCTCATCCTTCTCTCAGCTCCCAGAGCCTTTTATTGGAATGTCATTTCTGTCCAGGTCCCATTACCACCGGCAGCTGAGGATGGTAGCGGACAGCCCCTGTCTCTGTCTTCTAAGGATCCATCCTCCCTTCCAGCGGCATGGCTATGTGTTCACCTGACTTTCCTCTCAGCGGCCACCTCTCCCACTTCAGACAAGGTGGTCCTAGTAAAGTTGACTCCCACCCCTTGCGCACAGAACCTGAGCATCGGCCGTGGAACCTGTGTGGCGTTGGGGGGAGGGGCTAAGTTGAAAGGAGTCACATTATGTCATTTCTCTACCTAGAACCCTGAAAAGGCTCCCATTTCACCTAGCGGAGAAACCTAGACGGCTCTAACTAGACCTTGCCCTCTCATTGTCCTCTTTGACCTTTTCTCATGTCATTCTTCTCATGTCCATCTGTCCACACTGGATGTTGTGTTGTCCCTCAGACAGTCACCTGGCTGGCTCCAGATGGGAATCCCAGGACCTCTGTGCCAGTCTCACTTTCTCAGCAAGGCTGATCCTGAACCCCATTTGCTCCCGATGCTCCTCATCCGCTCTACTCACTCCTTTTTCCAAACTGCTCCTCTCTCTTTTTTAAAGATTTCATTTATTTATTTTTAGAGAGAAGGGGTGGGAGGAAGAGAGAGAAGGAGAGAAGCATCAGTCGGCTACCCCTCACACTCACCCTGTATGAGAAATCAAGTCAGGGACACATGAGCTTCAGCTGGACCCTGGGACACTGAGATCAAGCTGAATAGAAACTCTACCTAAAATCAACCTACGGAGGGCGGGATGGGCAGAGAGGGCAGAGGGGGGAAACAGGGACAACTGTAATAGAATGACGATTTCAAAATCTTTACAAAATAAAATAAGAAAGTAAATCTGTGGAAATGCAGGGACATACACCCGGAACCAGAGTAAACCGGAAGCATGGCGTGGGTCGAACGGCCTCCTGATGTCAGAATGTAAATGTTAACCACGGGTGTGATGCTTTCGCCCTTCACTGACACCTGCATGGCTATTAATTCACAGTATCTTCAAAAGGGCCCTAAGAAACAAATCATCCCCATCTTAGGAGACGAGGGCTGGTGCTCCAGGAGAAGAAAAGATACCTACAAAGCCACAGAGCTCTGTGGCGGTGCTAGGAGACAGAACCCATGACTCAGAGAACGGAAATTTGTCCCTTGGGGGGTTTGAAGCTCAGAGGTGTTGGAAGTGTGTCCAGAGGACCTGAGGTCACAGATAAATAAGACGCGTCTCCCCAAAGCATCAATTCTATCCCAAGATTTACAGAAATTAAAGGTGTTATTCTTATATTAAATAAACGTGGGTTTTATAGAAAGCACAATGCAAACGTTTGTATGAATTATTAACATTTTAAAAATCAGACTTAAAAACAAATTTCCATATTTACAGAAGTCAGCTTAGAGCTCTGTAGCGCCCTCCGCTGACCCCCTACCTGGCTCTTACACAAATTATTTAACTTCTCTGAGCCTTATTTTTCTCACCTGTAAAATAGGATAATAATGCCTTCCTCGTAGGCTTATTGTCATGAAGATTAAATTAAGATACATAAGAGAAGTCCTGGAAACAGGCTGACACAGAAAAAAATAAAAATATCCATTTTTTATCATTATTATGTTGGAATTTTTAAAAACTAGCGGAAACCAAGAAGTAACCACTGATTAAAGTCCAAAAACTCCTAACACATCCAACTTCAGCTTTCACTCGAGGACCAAGAACCGGAAAAGATTCAGGGGTGTCCAACCTTTTGGAGTCTCTGCACCACACTGAAGAAAAGTTGTCTTGGGCTACGTACGAAATGCCTTACAACACGTAATCTCAAAAATATCTCACAACGTTTTAAGAAAATTTACGATTTTGTGCTGGGCAGCATTCACAACCACCCAGGGCTGCATGCAGCCCTCGGTCACAGGTTGGACGCCCCTGAGAGAGGCTAGAAATTGCGACAACAACAACAAAAAAATGCTTAAGGGTTAAAGAGCAAAATGTTTGAGGAAAGGTTAAAGAGACTGGATTTTCTTGGAACTTGAGAAGGAAGGCGCTTGAAGAGAGACTTAGAAAGAATATTCACCAAATTTACAAAAGGGCCCAGCTGTTTCCCCTGCCCGTTGGAAGGCTGGAACGGGTGCCACGCTGACTTCGGCTGGGGCAGGGAGGGCGGAGGGGCCTGTGCGGAGCGATTAGAACTCAGAACCTGAGAGATGAGCAGAACCTGTTTCCCTGGAGATTTGCTAAAAAGCAGGACAGACGCACATCTGAGGAGGGACTGGTCTTTGAAGCAGGAAGCTTGGCCACCTGGGTGGGGGAGGGTGACACACGTTCTCTCCTCCCTGGTCCTGCCCGGCTGCAACACGGCCCTGTTTTACTTTGCACGTGGTGTTAAGCTATTTACTTCTATGTTATCAGAGAATAAGTGCTACCCGGGAGGTGGTATCCCTTGAGTCATTAATAGTCCTTAACACAGTAACTCATTAAATGAGTTCCTGTCAACCGGAGGACGACACACAGGAAAGGGACACAGAGCAAGTGTGTTTTGAATCTTAGACAAGAGGACGGTGTGGGACACCATCTAGCTGAGGACCCCCGGGGTGGGGGACGGGACTGGTGACCTAAGAGGGAGCTCTTCCTGGAGCAGGGAGGGGCCTGCCAACCCTCCACTCATCCTGCTGTGGGCTGGCTCTGTTCACTCAAGGGGAGCTCCGTGAACGCAAGGACTTTGTCTGGAAGGCTTGACTCCCAGGGCCTAACAGAGTGCCTTGTCACAGCCCCAGCACATAGACAGGCCCACCATCTGGGACGCACAGACGTACGCACGCAGGCAGACCCGCCCCTGCACAGTCACCCTCCAGCGCGTGCTGCCAGCCACCCAGGGCCAGCTCTGCACTGCAGCTGGGAGCTGTGGGGCCCTGGGATCCCATCTGGCCTGCGCCTCAGCGCCTCCTGGTCAGACATTGCAGACTCTTTCCCAGCCCCGTTGCAATCTCTCCCACTCCCGCACCCCAGCCCCCATCCACTCAGCATCTCTCTCTACCTCCTCCCCAAGATAGGCCCCTGGTCCCCACCCCTGTCCCTGTCTCTGTCCGTCTCCTTTCCCCATAGCAGCCTGCCTCATCCATCATGCCTCTCTTTCCCCAGTCTGTCCTGCCTGCTACCCTGAGCTGTCCTCCTCCTCCCCCCAGATCTGTCACATCTCTTCTCCCACCCAGCCCTGCGTCGCCGCTGCCCCCTCTCTGCCCTCTGGCTCCCTCCTGCTCAGCCCCTATCCCCACATCTGGAACCACAGAAGGTGCTCATTAGGAGGGGGTGGGGGAGACTATTCACAGGCCTGAAATGGGATGTCAACCCCCTTTCCTAACTTAAAAAGAAAAAGTACCGGGTAGCTCTGACCGAGTGGCTCAGTTGGTTGGAACGTTGTCCTATACACCAAAATGCTGCAGGTTCAATCCCTGGTCAGGGCACATACCTAGGTTACTGGTTCCATCCCTGGGTGGGACATGTATGGGAGGCAACCAATCAAAATTTCCCTCTCACATTCTCTCTCTCTCTCTCAAAATCAATAAAAAATATCCTCTGGTGAGGATTACAAAAGATTTTTTAAGTGTTTGGTACATAGTACATGCTCGATAAATAACAATAAACCAGTGAGTGAATGAATGAGTGCTACTGAGTGAATAATTAATCACAGTGACAAGAAAAACATGGGAGTGGAGAGGAGCCTCACTGACACCCTCGTCCCAGAACATTCTGCAGCCCAGAGTACTTCTCAGGTGTGAGTCAACATTGGTGTGACTCCTGCTC
This sequence comes from Mormoops blainvillei, assembly GCA_004026545.1. Classification (NCBI taxonomy): domain Eukaryota; kingdom Metazoa; phylum Chordata; class Mammalia; order Chiroptera; family Mormoopidae; genus Mormoops; species Mormoops blainvillei. The sequence continues at coordinate 18,996 of PVJD01008665.1, forward strand.
TCTGAGGACAGGGACCCGAGGAGAGACCCTGCCCCCATGGCAGGGTAGAGCGACGCAAGGCAACTGGTAGCTGACTCCAACAGAAAGTGAACAATGACACTGAGCAAACAATGACACTTCACCTGCCTTAAATCCCCTGCTTCCTCAAAACCTCCCTCTGGGCGAAACACATAGAAACCAAAATTCGTGTTATTCTGTATTTCTTCCGGGGCTGTAAGGCCCTAGGAACCCTGGGCCAAGTCCCTTGCAGTCAGTGAGCGGCATCCTGCAGCCTCATCCCGCACCCGTCCAAAGGTCGGGCGATGGGGGAATAACCTCTGTGGACAGAACCTGGGATCTGCCTGCAGTTCCAGGAATTCAGTAGCACCCAGAAATCAGGGAAGGGGAGACGACTGAGCACAGGTACCTGGGCCTTCCAGGAACTGGGTGGGGGCCGGGGTTCATGTCAGGGTGGAGGCTGAGGGCAGGGGTCTCTGCAAGGGTCAGGGGTTCAGGCTAGGGGACCTGACGCGAGGTCTTGCTGTTGTCACACCTGGGCTCAGTTGGGTGCCCCAGAGGGCCTGGCCCAGTGACACCCGCCTGCCTGCTCCCATCCCCTGGGCTCATCTGAGCCGAATCATGGCCTCGCCCTTTGGGCAGGAGGCTCGTGGGAGATGAGCCGCCCCTGAGGACGGCATTGGGGCCATCACCATTAGTCAGCATCGTCCAGGACATCAACACCCTCATCCCGTGTTCCCCAAAGTAAACCAGCACTTGGCGTCACGCCTGGTCCTCACTGCGGCCCTGCCTCTTGGCCCCGGGCGAACCCATCGCACGCAACTCAGATAATTGAGACCTTCTCCACCTACCTGCTGCCTGCACACCCGCTCCTTGAGGTGGCCTGGTGTGGCCAGGAAGCACAGAGTTGGGGGTCAAGGTGCGAGCTGCTGCTGCCCCCTGCTGGCCGCTTCCAGAATATTCCAGGCTGATATCAAAAAGAAAGAACAGGTTGACAGGGCACCCTCCCTTCCTCTCCACTCACCTTCGTGGCAGAGAACACACTGGGTTGGTGATTCCTACTGGGGCCATGAAAGTGGCTACACCAGGAATGTGGGTCCACTTGCAAAGAGGGAACAGACCGCAAAGCAGATGAGAGGGGGAGGGGAGCAGAGAGAAGGGGCTCACCAGCCTTCCCCGAAGAAGAGCCTTAAGGGCGGCTTCCGTTCACCTGGATTTTCACAGGGCGCAGAGGGTGCTCACATACTCCGAGTATCACATCAGCTCCCAGTGACCCCAAAACGCAGGGCAGGGCGGATGAGAAACGTGGAAGCTGCAGGGGCTTGTGCCCTTCACCCGTGGTCACGCGGCGCAAGGCCTGCCCTTCCTTGTCCAGGGCTCTGACAGAGAATATTAAACAAGCGTTTCTGGGACCCTGGGATGGGTCTCAGAACACCTACAATCACAAGATCCTGTCCCGACCAAAGCACAGGCCTCCTCATCACAAGCCCCGACTTGTCATGTGGCAATAGCCAGGTGCGGTCTGGACAGACTGGGTCTGCGTCTCTGTAAGGGGCTGAAAAGCACACTAACCAGAGATGAGCAAAGGCCGGAGAAAACAGAGCATCTTAGGGGAAAAAGACACCCCTCTAGGGCGGCAGGTAGAAAGCCCCTCGGCGCTCCCACACTGGAGTAGTCGCTCTTGTTTGACCACCTTGCATCATCTCCCACCTCCTCCCACCTCCTCCCCTGTCCTCCTGCTGTCTCACCTCCCACAGCCCGTGCCCGAGCCACTGCCCATGCTGTCCTCCTCCTCCTGCCCATCCCCTGGGCAATGGCCAGGCCACGGTCAAGGACCGCACTGGCCCCTCCAAGCAGGATGACACTGATCAGAAAGAAGCAAACACATCCCTCATCCTTCTTCAAGCCTGCACCGGCAATAGCAAAACGCGTCCCCTGCTCTGGACCAAGGAGCAGGTGACAAATGGGCAACTTGTTCTTCCTCTGGATTTTATTTTAACACTTAGAGAGGAGAGGAGGAATATTTATGAGTAAGGAAATGGGACTTGTCAGAGCCTATGAACGCCCCCACACATGTCTGCTCTCAAGGAAGAAGAAAGACAAGTTGAGGAATCTAAGACCCTTGCGAGCTATGGAGCAGTCTCTCCGGAAATAAAATGTGCATCCAAGCAGGGGTTCCAATCAGACACTTTCACCAGCCAGAAAGAGGTGCTCCCAGAGGGGAAACGAGCCCAGCTCCCACCTTCACCCTCAACCCGGCCTCGCAGGGGCTCTTTCACAGCCCTGGCGTTTGTGTACCTGACCCCGTTCCACCAGCCCCGACCTCTCCCTGCCACCTGGGCCAAGTGAGGTCACATCAGCTGTCAATGAGATGAAGCAGCCCATTGAAAGCTTCAACCCTCGCGGCCTCACCCACCATCCTACCCTGCTCTGTCCTGCGGGGAGCCGGTGCCCACCTGGATGGCACTCGCTTCCCCTTCCCCGGGACCACCTCTGCCGGTCAAAATGGTGTTCATGGGGCAGAAGAATGAACAAGTCCCACCCTGTCCACACAGAACTTCTCATGCCTAAAAGAGATGATCGATGACAAAAACTCACATTTCTGTAGCAGTTCAATGTTCAGGAGAGCGTTGGTGCGTTTATCTCATTTCAGATCTAATATCCCTGGGTAAGAACTGGTTTTCAAATCTCCACTTCACAGCAGAGGAAACTGAGTCTTACAGAGATAAGTGGAGGTCCCAGCCAGAGCCTGACCCCAAGATCCCAAGAGCACGCTACTGCCCACAACTGGATGACAAGACAGCATGCCTCTGCCATGTCCAGGACTGGGGGAAGGGTTTGATGGTCTCTGTGACAGAGATGTGGCCACAGGTGGGACCATCAGATATGAGGAGGTGGGACTTCCCGTCTACAGGAGCTGCTATCACAAACCGGATGTCCTCTCAGAAGACCAGGGAGAGGGGACAGAAAATCCCTGAGTGGACAGGTGAGTATATCTGAACCAGAAGTCCAGTACGGGTCCTCACTGGTGCTGCCTGGGGTCACCTTCTCGTTTTCTTTTCTTTTCTTTTCTTTTCTTTTCTTTTCTTTTCTTTTCTTTTCTTTTCTTTTCTTTTCTTTTCTTTTCTTCTCTTCTCTTCTCTTCTCTTTTCTTTTCTATTCTTTTCTTTTCTTCTTTTAAGATTTTATCTGTTTATTTTTAGAGAGGGGGAGGAGAGAAGCATCAATGTGGGAGAGAAACATCGACCAGTTGCCTCTCACACGCCCCCAGCTGGGGACCTGGCCTGCAACCCAGGCATGTGCCCTGACTGGGAATAGAACCGGCGACCTTTTTGTTTGCAGGCTGGCAGGGCAGGAGTCTCACCTTCTGCAAGGGCAAACCCGTGCCACACTTCTGCCGTGCTTGGGTTAACCCAAGGGTTAGGAAATATCCGTCCGGAGAGTCTTCCTTGAGGAGAATAAGAGCACGAGGGCCTAGCTCTTCCGTCTCACACTCTCTGCACCTGCCTGCCCACCCAGCCCCCAGCCAAGCAGTGACCTTCCTGGAAGTCCTGCCGCCACCGGTGCCCTGCGAGCCTCTTGTGTGGGTCTCTCCTGCCCTCTGGTGGACAAGATGCAACAATGCAACCACATCCCTGTGCAACCTAAATGCAGACATCACCTTTCCCCATACCGCCTCTCCAACCTTTGTTCTTTTTCCCACAGGATGCTGTACCTGGGCCCTACACCAGGGCCAGACCGATGGGGGTAGGGGGCCTTTCCCTCTGTTCCATCACTCCCATTCCCCTTACCTCCTCCTGTAGAGATGTCGACCCCTCCTTTCTGACCCCAGCACTCAGGGACTGCCTAGCTCAGCATCCAGTTACTTCCAGGTATGGCTGGCACCCTGTCTGTGATGCTGGTGGGCCTGCCCTGCACCATGACCCCTTCTCCCCATGCGTCCTTGCCTGGATCTCATCTCTGCCCTCTGCCCACCAATCCGGCTCCTCGTCCACTGAAGACTCTGACCTCTGACCAGTCAAGGGCTGACCGGGCCCCAGACATCCAGCGGTGGCCACCAGCCTCACAGCTCTGGGATGCTGCTTCTGAGCCTCCGCTCCTCTAGGTCTGCTTGACTTGCTCCTTGGCCCCAGCTCAACCCACTTCAAGTTAATCAACGTTGACCTCTGCTTTCCTGGGCTCGGTACTAGGAGCGATGGGGGCCGCAGCGGTCAGTCTACCAGGGAAGGTGGGTACAGGTAAAAACCAGCATAGTGGAGTGCCCTGGGTCCTGACCCCAGGCCTGTTCGTGAGGACAGTGACCCAGAAGGCCCTAGGGGCTCCATGAAGAAAGCGATCAGAGTCATATCAGAAAGGGGCACACAGTTTCTCCCAAGGGGTCAGCGCGAGGACGCTGGCTGAGATGATCTATTGGGCACTGTCTTTACCTGCATGATCTCCTAACCCTGCCCCACCTCCGCCCTGAAGTTATTATCCAAGTGTCACAAACGATCGAGCCCCAGGGCACCAGAGCAGCTTGCCCGCGTCCCACAGCCCGAGAGCAGTGTGACCCTGGCCCCAGGTCCCTTGCAGCACGTGCTCTTGCTTCCCTGACAGAGGGCAGAGCCTGAGCGGACGTGGGGGCACGGCAGTGTTGGCGCACGGGAACAGAGGGTGTTCCCAGGCAGGCTGAGGCCAAGCTGTGTGAGGGTGGTCTTGGAGTAGGGCTGGGGGGTGACCTACGCTTTCAGAGTTTTGCAGACGGCAGTGGAAGAGGGCAAGACGAGGGGCAGATGACCAGATACCCCTCAACAGCCTTTCTATCCTTTGTCTACAGTGATAGAACCTTTGGTATTTAACTTGGGTTAGGGTGACTCTAAAAACAGCATTTCCCAGCAGAAGCGGATTTAATGACGGGCGCACCGGGTGCGTGCCCTGGGCTCTGACTTCAGAAAGGTCCCGCAAAACCCCAACTTCACACTTTTTTCTAATGACACTAAGTTTGGTGTCATATGTGCAATTTTAATTACATACAAGTTTACAATCAGCGGACCTGATAGTATGTTTAAATATTTTCTTCTGCACCTGGGGCCTCAACCGACCTTAATCCGCCTGTTTCCCAGCCCTCCTTGCTCACAGATAGAACCATATGGCTGGTGTGGGGTGTGAGCAGAGCCTATGGAAACAACTTCCTGGTGAGGCTTTTTGTTTCTTGGTTGGTTTTTATTTTAGAGAGAGAGGAAGGTAGAGATAGAGAGGGTCTTCGACTGGTTCCCTTTTGTACACGTCCCAGCCGAGGAACAAACCCAGAGTCTAGGCATGTGCCCCGACCGGGAATCGAACCAGCAACCTTTCGCTATGCGGGACAACACCCAACCAACCGAGCCACACTGACCAGGGCTAGGTGCTGCTATTGAAGGAAGGTGATGCCTTCCCTTCCGCTTTTGCCCTTTCTCACTGGCTGGCCCGCAGCGGAGCTGTGTGATAAATGGGATCATAAAACAGGGCAACAGTATAGGAACAGGGGAACACGGACACAGGAGGCACCTGTCCCAGCACCGCTTATGGCCAGACTGCTACTTCTGAAAGAGAAACAATCTTCTCTCATGTTTAAGCCACTGCTCTTCTTGGTCTCTCTGTTGGAAGGAGGGAGGTCTGGGCCAGAGAGGATGAAGTCGGAGGCTGTGGCAATGAGGACAAAGACAAGGGGTGATGAAGAGTAGGCTCCAGAGACACTGTGAGGTCTTTCCAAAGGGCCTGGGCATCTGGTTGGATGTGGGGGGTAAGGACATAGGACCAGCATGGCATTTAGTTTACAGCAGAACAGAGGCATTTGAGACGGTCCCCTTCCATTGCTTTGTCATTTCGCTCCTGCATCTAACTTCCTCCTCATCCATCTCTTCTTCAGGACCTCTCCTCTCCCTGAACCCTAAATCCCTTTGCCCAGACACCTCCTGCCTCCATCCCCCCACACAAGTTCCTTCCTGTGCTGAAACCCCAGCTCCAGCCGCACACCACTGCCGCCTGGTGACCTCAGAGCATCTTTCACAGACTCAGTGCAAACAGCGCCTCCTCCAGGAAGCCTCTCTGACTCCAAGCCTTCACGGTACTCAGCCCTGCCCTCTGTGTCAGCATGGACACCTCTGTGCTGTAAGCGCGTGCTTCCTGGTCCGTGTCCTGTCCTTAACCAGCAACTCCGTGGGGACAGGGACCATAATCGCCTTTGGATCCCTGCTGCCTGGTAGAGTGCCTGGTGCATGATGGGTATCCAAGAAATGTCATGGTACAGGATTTTCCTTTATCCTTGCTCCCCCAACCCCTCTCTCGTTCCCCACGACCACTCGCCCTCAGCAAGATCCGCCTTCGAGTGGCATCCCCTGGGTGAAACACAAGCAAGCCAGGCCAGCCCAGTCAAGCAGCCCCCCGCGGCCCCCCTTACCACGCTCTGACTCAGAGCCGCCATTATCAAAGCGTCAGGTTTGTATAGGCTTACTCCCCATTTGGGCAGGAAAAAAAACAAGAAGTCAGCTTTCTCAAGGATGTTGAACTTGAAATGCTCTGCACCTTAAAATGTAGGTCTCCATTTCAGAAATGATTCAGCCTTAGATAAAAGAAGACAAATGTCACTAGTGTACCGAGAAGAAGTGTTAGAACATCATGCACATCAAATCTCCACATACCTTCCTTCCTAATGCAGCAAAATGGTACCTTTATCACCATTCAGTCAAAGGCTCACTAAGTCCTTGCAGGGAAATGGGACCGTAGCAATAATTGCTGATGTGGCAGGTGTTCCCTCGTACCAATTCACTGCACAGCATTGCTGTCATACACACATGAAAGGCTTCCTCAATTTCACTCCCCATCATCATCAGCCACAAAAGATATTTATTGACTGCCTGTTATATGCAGGACACTTTGTGCGATGCAGGAAAGGAAAACTTAAAATTTCCCAAAGAGGTTGAAAAGGGGTCTCTCTATACCCCTGAAGTAAGTTATCTGCCTCTGAAATGAGTCACAGAGTCGTTTGTAAAAAGAGACAAATGCGGTAGCTTTTATAAAGAAAAATGGCCTAGACCAATGTGCACTGTCAGATCGCTCTGTGTGTAATTTTTGCAGAAAGCAGGAAAATGATGCCATCATAATTATTCAACTGCACGGTACCCGAGTCGATATGGAAAGTCTAAACCTTCAGCAGCACGCATCTCCGGTCCCCCGCAGCTCGTCTCTCCTGATTTCCCCCCAGCACTGCTAAAACAAGTGAGCCAAATGTCCCCACAACCCTGTTCTCTGTGTGGAAATAAAATGTGAAGACCAGATCTAGAAACGTTTTGAAGTCAAGAAGGTCTGCAACTTTTGAAAAGGACTCCTTAGCTCCAAAATTAGTCACACAGAGAATTTAAACAAATGCAATGGTTTTAGGGAGAAAAAAAGAACTCTATGAACACAAAATCTCCACATGCCTTTTTTAATCAGTTTGGGAAAATGATAGAAATGTCCTTGTCCTGCAAAGATTCACTGAGTCACCCAGTAATGGGGAAACCTTCACGCATTGTTTCTCAGCATTTGCTAAAATCTCTTTCCGCATTCAAATTGCTGAGCATCATTGTTAGCAAAACATTAACATTTACATGATTTTGCTCATTTGTGCAAGAGAACCTGAGGGCATATTCCTCAACATTTTGATTCTTGGAGTTTTATATATTTGACACATGCCATTTCTGTATCAAATGCCTATGTACTGGTTTGGTTAATTGCAGAGAAAGGAGGCTTCCATTCTTATTCAAAATGCAGAGCCTGAGACAGACCAAAAACCAATTTCTTCACTCCAAAAGATGAGACAACTAAGGCACAGTCACAGAATGTGATGCCAGGGGCAGGGTTGCCTGAAGGTGACCCCAAGACCTCACTCTGGGTTTCGTGGGCACTGGGCCCGCTGGAAGAGTCCCTCCCCTGGCTTCTCTCAGTGCAAAGTGCTGCATCCAAGCCCACCTTCTCATGGCACCAGTGGGCTTCCTCCCTCACCACCACCCCTCTCCCGAGGAGCTGGGACTTCCCACGGCCCAAGGTCTCCAGGTGCTAAGCAGCTGGTGTGCCCAGAAAACTCTCAGAGCAGCTGCTGCTGAACCCAGGACTGCCCTGCGGCTGGGCAGAAAGTGTTCCTTTCCTGTTATCAGGTGGCTCTCACACTTGCCCCCCAGGGAGGCAGATCCCAAGTGGTAAGGTCCTTCCATTGGAATGCAAAGCCACACTGTGCAGTGCGACACAAATGGCCCTGGCACACTTTTGGGGGGAAAACAGCAGCAAAGGGGTCTGCTCATTTTCTCTCTGCTGAGTCTGTCTTGTAAGTTCCATTTATCCACCCCCAACCTCAAGAGAAGTCTATTTCTTAACCAATACTACGTGACATTGTGGAATGGGTTTCAAGTCCTGTTGCATAACAGGTGGCACCCCGATGATGGGACCTCCCTGTGTGACCATGGTGACCCTTATAGGACCATGCTGTGCCATGCAGAATCAGTAGGCAGCAATAGTTAAGAAAACCCAGGTGCCCTTCTCTCAATCTGCTACATTGTTTTAACTTCACACTAGCACGCAAATGATAAAACATATGTAACTGAATTAGAGTTCTCCAGAGAAACAGAACCAACAAGAGATATACACATGCATATAGATAAAGATACAGATACAGATACAGATTATAAAGAGATTTATTACAAGGAATTGGTCCATACGATTACGAGGTTACGAAGTCTAAGATGTGCAGTCAGCATGGCAGAGACCCAGGAGCTCCACGTGTGTCCTTCCAGTCCAAAGACCAGCAGGTTCAAGACCCAAGAAGAACCAACTTTTCAGTTGCAGCCTGAAGACAGAAAAAGACCCCTGTCCTAGCGCACGTGGTCCGGCAGAGGAAGTTCCCCTCTTATGCAACCTTTCTGTTCTACTCAGATGTTCAAGGTATTGGATGAGGCCGACCCGCCGCAGGGAGGGCAATCTCCTTTACTCCATCCACCAATTCGAATGGCAATCTCCTTCTGAAACGCCCTCGCAGGTACACTGGAGATGATGCTTAACCAAGCATCTGGGCACCCCGCGGCCAGTCAAGTTGACACATGAAGTTAACCATCACAATAACATATGTGGCAGGTATCCATGGACAGCCTCGGGGAGGTTACTTCGCATCAGAAGTTCCTTACTGGGGCATACACGCCCCAGCGGTTCCCAGGTAACATTTAGAATACGCTCTTGAAAACCACCACTCAGGAGGTACTGGCTTGCAGGTGTTCCAACCCCCGTCACTTCTGATCCACACTACTACCCCTTCTGTTAATTAGTATAATGAATGTTAGAAAGTATTTTATTGCTGAAATAAATGCGGTTTGATATTATGAATCGGCTAAACATAGACCACTGGCATTCTACCTGTATGTGACTGGGGTGTAAGAACCCACCCGGCCCGGGGGCCCATGCCTTTGGAGCAGCACCCCAGGGCTTCCACGTCCTTCATGCCTGATGAGGTTTGCCACCTCATCCCAATTAGAAAGTGAGCTGGATCCTCTGCTCAAGCGTTGCGTTATCCATCCCAGTCAGAACGCAAAGTGTTTAGAAGAAGGGCCAAGGCCCAGGGAGCTGGGATATCACGGAGCTGACAGCACTGGGTTTATGATCCTTCTGGGCCTGTTTGCTAGTAAATGCGTGTGCGTGTAACAGAATTCAGTCTGCGACTTAACTCGCACTGATAACGTAGGACCAGGTACAAGGTTTAGCAGAGGGGAGAGAAAACAATATCCTCCATCTGTCTCTAACAGGAGTGACTGATATCAACTGAAAAGAACCTAGAATGGAGATGACCTAACTTGGCTTGGGCACGTTTGCCACACCATGAATTCAGCTCTCTTTCTTGTAAGCCGTCTTACCCACCTAGCACGAGCCCGTGTTGCACTCTCCTCCTTGATGAAGAAACACAGGGTGCAAAATCACTTGGACGAGCTAGAATAAGGCCCGTGGTCCTCAAGGTGGAATTTCGGAGGCAGGTCAGGCTGCGGGCTGATGCCCGCCCCCAGGGCTGCCTTCGTGCGGCTCCTTCCCTCGCCCCCACCCCACCGTCTGGTTACTCCAGCAGCTCAGTAGCCATGGCAGTGACAGTGGAGGCTTCTAGCAGACTCCTTGGCCTGTTGACATGGCGACTGACAGCCCTCACCCACCTGGGTCTCAACCTTAGCCTTTGCCCCATGGGCAGCCCCCAGTGAAGACCACACCTCAACTCTGAGTCCCTTTGGGGGACAGCTGTCCAGAGTCACATTCTGCATATTCAGGAAACCAGCCCAAGAAGAGGAAGGCCATGAACAAGGTGCGAGATGGTGGAAGGCGGCCACAAGGTAGCACAAGACGCTGACTGATGGGCTGTGGTGGTCTCTGGTGCAGGAAACAGAGTCACTGCAGGTATCACCCTCACAGACATGCCTTCAGACCCCCTTCAGCCTCAAGGCGGTGGTGTGGCCCACGGCACCTCCATAGCCTAGTCACCAGGTACCAAGAGACCTTCATTCAGTGTCATCAGAAATGTCCTAAACTGGTGACAGCCACCATCCACGGGGGCTGCACTGGCGGCGGGGTGGACCTCATCACTACCTGTGATATCCGGTACCGAGCCCAGGACGCCTTCTTTCAGGTGAAGGAGGTGGGTGTGGGTTTGGCAGCCGACGTGAGAACACCGCAGCATCTGCCCAGAGGCCTTGAGATCCAGGGCCTGGTCAACGATCTGGCCTTCACCACCTGCAAGGTGATGGGTGGCCAGGCCCTGGGCAGTGGGCTGGTCAGCAGAGTATCCCCGCCAAGGGGGTCGTGCTTGATGCGGCCCAGATTTCTAGTAAGAGCCCAGTAGCAGGTGAGGGCCCCAAAACCAACTTGCTGCCCTCCCGCTACCACTCTGTAGGGTCTCCACTATAGAATATCCTGGAACATGAACATGCTGCAAACCCAGGACATTTTTAAGTCGTCCAGGCGGTGATGGCGAAGAAGGAACTGAAGAGCATCGCCTTCTCCAAGCCCTGAGAGCCCTGCCACGTGCCAGGCGCCGGCCGGGGGCTGGCCTTGCCTCACCTGTTGCCTGTGTTTCCTCATCCACAGAGAGAGGGGTTAGTGAAGAGGGTCGCCTTGCTGCCTTCTCGCGCAGTCTCCCAGTTTATAACTTTACGGCACTGATTGCTGTGTGCCCCTCACCCCACAGGCAATAAAGCAAAGTCAAGGGGGAAAAAAATGTCAGCAGTACATGTGATGTCCCATATTTAAGTTTACGGAGCGTCCGTAGTGGAATTATAGGATGGGATGGGCGATCGGGTTCACAGCAGACTTGCATCATAATGAACATGATACGGTGACTGAATAGCGGCTTACAGAGTCAACGGTGGGGATGAGGGGGAAAAACTAGCAAGCGCCCACAGATGGCATCAAGGGAAAGAGGAACTTCACAGCGTTCTGCCCTGGTCGAACCGTGTCTGGAACACGGCAATAAAATCCGGATACCGTTATTTCGGAAGTCACTTTGACAAACGAGAATATATCCCAAGGAGGGTGACCAGGAGGGTAAGAAGTATTAAAATTATAAATCTCATTTTAAAAAGAACTTATGAGATCTATCCTGGAGAAGAGACAACGAAAGGAAGAGGAATTTAAACACCAAATAGCAGAAGGCTTGTTATGAAGAGTGTTTTGTGGATGAGTGGGTGGAAGACATTTTGCCTAAACAGGAGAGAGCGCTAGAAAGAGCTGGAAGTGTCCAACGATGGTACTGGCTCCCTTGGGCAGTAGGTATGGTCGCCATCATCATCCTCACTATCACCGGCCCCCTCCCCGTTTCACAGGTGAGGCTACTAGGACTGAGCAACGGTAACTCGCCCCTTAACGTGCTGCTCATTTAAAATGCCATTTCCGACACTACCAATCTATCATTTTTAATTATCCAGAATGCAAGCTCCTGGCTCCCTGACCGGGATGAAGGGGGGGGAGTCAAAGGTCAACCCTGAGGTTTCTCTTTGCTGCAGCTCCCTTTAGCAATTGTTACCATCACGAGCTTCGTAATTAGGCAGGTTCTTTGGGGCCCAAGCCCCAGATCTCCCAGTCACACGACCTAGGACCGGTTCTATGGCCCCTCAAGTCCTTAGCGACTCACCTGTGAGACAGAGTTAATGAGAATAAACTCCTCGTCAAGTTTAGCTGTGGAAAGACTGAGCAAAGGCATACACTGAGGTGAGCATGCATCAAATGTAAGCTGGCCGTTGTCCACCTTGAACTTGCTGAGCGCCACCCGCACCACTGTAAGGACGGTGTAAGGTGGCGTCCTTATCCACACAGCTTATGGTCCAGCTGCAAGGGCTTCTTCTTCCAAGAAGCCCACCTCAAATAAATGCATGAAGGTCCAGAAAAGTGTCTAGGGGCTGCCTAGGGACTGCCAGTCTCAAAGGAAATCAGCTTCCATTCCATGTACTCAGCTTCCAAATTTACTTCCCCCTAAAACTGACCTACCGGAAAACGGCTGCCTGCAGGCTTTCCACCATGATTTCCCTTCTCCCACGTCACAGAAGAAAAGCGTGTCTCCCCCCCACCCACCCAGAACCGCACTGCGATGCTTTAGTTCCCGGTGTCAGAACCTCTGGGGGCACTAACGAAAGGGCAATTTTGAAGCGTTGGTTTACAGGTGCAAAAATGAGTGACTGCACTCACTTTTTGCAAGTCCTGTAATTTTTCTGTTCTTTGCCTCTACAAAACAGGATGAGAACCTAATCAAGTTGTTAACGGATAGATGGCTAAAAATATTTTTTGATGGTAGGCCACGATGCAACTTTTTTACTTCAAAATCAGAAGAAAGTTAAAGGATTGAATAAGGAGCAGAGCAAAACCTTCTTGTTCATCCTCTCATTTATATGAACAACGTTGTTCAGTACTTACATCTATAAAGGTAGAAACTAAGAGTGAAATATACTGAGTTCTGGCTCATTCATGCAACAATGACCCTGGCCCATGGGTATTTGACCTAACGTGTCAGTCCCACCCACATCATAAAATATTTCCACTTCTAAAGTATTTAACTATTTACCATACTTTGCCATGTATAATGCGCACCCACAGTTTTGTGTGCATTATACACAGGATTATCATACCCATAATATGTAATCATCATACCCATAGCATGTAATCATTATATCCATATACAATGTGCATCCTTACTTTTTCCTAAAAAATTTGGGCAAAATGTACACATTTTGCACAGCAAAAATATGGTACTTATCAAATTTTGTAATGTATTTATGTTATTTTGGTCAACAGCATATGAATAATAATTGCAAAAATAACTCCATCCAGAAGAAATGTGTTCAACATTTAGGCACTTAGGATCCCGAGAAATAAAATTTAACTTTATAAACATACTTGCGCTACTGAGAAATATGAGCAGATGTCCACAAAATACTTTCCAAGGCAAAATATCACCTCAGAATAAAATCATTTTAGGAGGACACGGTGTAGAAAAATGAGCTCGAAGAGAAAAATGACGTCAACTTTCAAACTTGTAATAAAGAAGTTGTGTGTGTATTTTTAAATGAATGATGGTAGGTATCAAATCACTAACATTTTAAAACTCAACCCCAACAGTCTTATTTTTAAATGAAAATGTTTCAAATATGTGAAAATGATTTCAACTCATTTGGAAGATGTCCCTAAGTGAACTTGAAAATGTGCTACAAGACAAGTCACTGAGAAGACGCACCTTGTAAGTAAAAGAGGGTAAAGACCACAGAAGTAGATGAGCCCACCTGTTCCAAAGAGGCTCCTACAATCAGCACCACCAGGTCTGGCCCCCTGTTCCTTTCTCGCCTCCTCAGGCCAGAAGCATCCTCCTTATTCGGTTGAAACGGGGGGTTGGGAGATTCAGATTCTTGCAAGATGGGAACTAAAATAACCTAAAAATTCATAGAAATTCTTGGAAAGAGTAACAAAATGTATATCCGAGTACAGCAGAGCTCCTAAGACAGCATGAGAGGGGATTTCTCCGTGCCGGGAACCCCGTGGGGACAGAAATCAACAGCTGTAAGCGTTGGAGCCGATGACACAGCTGCTCTGTTGGTCTGTCCCAGTTAAGGCTGAACTGTTCACCTCAGTAACCAGCAGCTTCCTACATCCACAAACAAGAAATGAGACTTGGTATGGCACGAGGAGGGGAGGGGGGTTTGGAACGAAGACCTCAACATGAAGCCAGAACTCACAGAGAGATGCAACCTCAGTAAAGGGTGGGGTAGAAAATTTCATTCACTGGTATGGGAGGCTGGAAGGAAAGTCGCCCTTTCCTTCCTCCTTTATTAGCTAAGTGTCCCCTGAGAAATCGGGCATCAGGGCTGACTCACAAGGGCTTGGGACTTGAAATTACATTACCTGTGGATCTTGGAAACCCCAGGTAGAAAAATTAACATGAAATTGGTTCCATTGCAAGAGTTAACCCAGGAAGTCCAGAGAAAGCAATTGCAAAGCTATTCCGGAGAAACAGGTACCTAAACCCACAGACGACACCCGCCGAAGATGAGCGCTCACAGGCCAGAATGACAATTCCCAATCAAATGATAATGTCCTGAGCAAGAGCAGCAAACAGCACGAACATGAGTACTAGGGACGCAATATTTCAGATAAAGGGGAAAATGCCAGGGTCAATAAAATCAGAATATTTAAAATCATGAGACATCCAAATATTCATGAAAGTATACAAAGGCAACACGCACCACGAAAGAAGAAGGAGCTATCTTGGAAAAGCTTCCAAAGAAAAGTCAGGCCCAAGAGATGGCTGAGCCTTTACGTTGCCTTCTGCCTGGTACATGCAGGTCCCTCCGTCACACAGGACTCCCAGAGGGTCCCGGCAATGGTTAGCCAGTTCACGGGAAAGCAAGATGACTGCCGGGCAGCTCGTGCCCCAATGCCGCCCGCTCCCGTCCCTCCCAGGGAGCGCATCCGTCTCCATGCACCTTGGAGCACAGCCCAGTCCCCTCGAATGACCTGCCAGCCCTCCCTTCCTAGATTACTTGTGCTGTTTGCAGAGTTAATAAGAAAAGGAGTTGGTTGTTGTTTTGCCTTGTTTTTAAGATCAATTGCGGAGCACAGATTTGTTGTCAGCAGAGAGAGCCACAGTGCTGAGCCAGCAAAACACCGAGGCTCGGGAAACGGCTCTGCAGTGCTGGTCTGCAGAGAAAAATTGTGGACTCGCCACAAGGTCAGGCAGGAAGAGTCTTGGGGCTCATCTTCGTCAACCTTTTTTTTCCATAAAAGGACACAGAGGCCCCGAGAAAAGTACAGTTGACCTAGAAAAACGTCGGTTTGAACGGCACGGGCCGCCTTGTACAGAGATTTCTTCAATAAACAGTCTGCCCTTATTATGCATGGGTTTCACATCCTCAGGTTCAACCAGCAGCAGCTGGAAAAAAATATCTTCTCATTCCCAACAGCATTTCCCAACAGCAGGTCGAAAATGTTGTTTTCTATCCAAGGTTGGTTATATCTGCAGATGCGAAGGGCCAACTATAGTTAAGTTTTGGGGAAGTCAGAAGTCATATGCAAATTTTCCACCCCGGGGCTCAGCACCCCTAACCCCAATGTTGTTCAAGGGTCAACTTCTCCAAGTGTGTGAAAGAGACTACGCTCAGACTCGGCCTTTCCAGCTCTGAGTCCGCGGCCGAGCTGGCTGAGGGCAGGCTGGGCGGAGGCCTGGATGGCCCTTCCTGCTGTCTGCCCCTGTGCAGCCCCTCCCTGACCGCTCTCAACTCAGGGCCCTGCAGCTCCCTTCCGCCCTCAGGGCAGCGGTGTAAGGGTATGGGTGTGAGACAGGCCGGAGGCAAAAGGAGTTTCCCTTGCTGCTGGACAGAATTACTCTTTGTAGTAGTAGAGCTCTATGAGAATTCTATTTGTGTGCATTTTTCAAATATACAGTCTTCAGGGGAAGATCAGATACATTTGCTGAGAGACTTTACTTACCGTCGCATTCTAGTGAAAGAATTAATCTCTAATGATAAAACTCCCCAGGGACAGGAAGAGACAAGGGAGAGTTTTGAACACCCGCCTCTGTTCTTCAGCCCACACGTAGGCCACCCCATCTAGCCTCTTAAACAAGCTAGCTTGAGTGCAAAACCTAAGAGGGAAGGCTGGAAAGCTGGAGGAAGGACAAAATGATGCCTAGGAGAGGAGCCAGACAGGCAGCGTGCGGCAAGCCCACAGAGGATCTGGGAAAGAACGGGCTAATTTAGGTTCCCATCGTGACTCGCAGACACCAGGAGCGGCTGCTCTCCCGCCCCGCCCCCTCCTTCTCCCGTGCCTTCCCTATCACTCACTCCCCGGGGCCCTTGGAAATGCTTCTGCCTGCAGGGGTGCCAGCGAGGGTGAACCTTCCCACCTGATGGAGCAGGTGAGCCCTGAATGGAAGCAAAAGCAGGCTCAGCTCTCTGCAAATCACCTAGCGGTTCCAAAGGGCACTTCAAGGGCAATAACATGGGCCCGAGGGCAGCCATCCCACTAACGAAAGCAGGTGCCAAGGTTAGGAGCGTGGGCTCTGCACTCAGACAGACTTTCTGCTCATGTGACCTCAGGTAAATCACTCGCCTCTCCAAGCCCCAGGTTCCTCGTCTATAAAACAGGAGTAATAATAATAACAGAGATAATAACAGCAATCCCAAAGGGGTATCAGATGAGACAGTGCATATAAAGTGCCCGGTTCAGCGCCTGCACATAGTAGGTACGTACTTGGAACATGTGACTTCCCTTCACCTTCCCTCTCCCCCCAGGGCCACATACCAGCGAAGATTTAAAGAATAAAACTCAATGGCTGTGGAGAAAAGCTACGCGCAGAGGAGAACGCCGAAGTCCCAAACGAGGACCGGACCAGACGGGTCAACGAAGGAACAGTGGCTAGACTGAACCACGTCTTAGCCCATTCATTAAAACAGTACAGACTCTCGGAGTTCCACCGTCTCCCCAAACCTCTGCTCCACTCAGGTGTGTGTGTCTGCCTTTCCGCAGACAGATCTATCTGGGTGCCAAGATCGATGTCAGCCATGTAAGAAGGCGGCTGACTTTGCATGAGCTCCCTGATTTAAAAAAAAAACAAACAACCTGGCTTTAATCCTGCCCCCTGGCTGCCCAGGCCTGTGGCCTGCGCCCCCCGATCCTGCTTTTGCTCTCTAGCCCCCAAGCCTGGGTTCTGGGCAGCCGCCTCAGCTGCCGGGCCTGGCCCTCTCTCTGACCGGACCTTGGACACTCACTCATTTCTCCCTGCCTTGGCTGACCAGTCCACTTGACTTCAGACATGACTGCCTTTCAGCCTTCATCCTAGGCTATGTTCTCCTGCTTCTTCCTTGACAAACCTATCTAATTCCTGCCCGAGTCCTGGATACCAAGTAGCAGCTCAAAGACCATCTAGAAATCAATAAAGGCCATTGCAGGGTCGAAGGAGTTTAAGGGAGCGCCCGAGGCAAAGCTTTGCATTCTCCCTCCTATGAGGAGTGGCGTTGGCAGAAACGAGTACTCCAAAAGGCAGTTTGACCACGCCTAGTGAAGCCAAAGATGTGCACACGCCACCACCAGGAGATCCTTTTGTTCCAGTTGGGAGAGACTAAGACAGCTAGGCTACAGTTGAAACAACCCACAAGTATCAACGACTTCAAACAACAAAGGTTTATTTCTAGCTCACACTCAGCCTGGTGACTGCTCTACATGGTCCTCACTCACACACAAGTCGGACTGCATCTTCAACATTTAGCACAGTAAGAAAGGTCAAGTTACACACAGGCTGGCGGGGGCTTCAAACACTCATAGTCATTGGCCAAAGAAAGTCACATGGACCCTTCTACCTTCAAGATTATCGGCAAGTGCAATCCTGGGCACCCACGTGGGTTGGTAGTAGGGAGATGACTCTTCTACCAGATAAAGGGACAGCACCTGGGCTCCGTTTCCAGGAGAGGAAACTTCCTCCCCCAGCAGAGGACATGTAACCTCCCACAAACCTCAAGGTGCTTGGAGAAGCCCAGTAAAGCCAGCACCCTGAATCCAGACTGTCCAACACCAAGCATCCTGCCTCTTGCCCTCAAAGAAGGTCACACTCCCGTAATCCCCTACCAAGAGGGAGGCTGGAAGGGGAAGCTTCCACTGGAGTGAGATCTACAGCATGACCGGCAGCTAATCTGGCCCTTGTGGAGAGACGGAGGACATCTCTGTGTTGCTGAGCCTGATCTTTGGAGTTTTCCCCTTTTTCTGTATGCACGTCTGGTGACATTTTGGGATTCATTCAACCCCTGACCAACATCAGACCTGAGGGGCACCCCCTAGCACAAGGGCACAGAAGGAGAGAATCAAAAACATCGATGAACAGCACTTGGGGCTCCTGCATTCTATACCCAAAATGTGATCATTCTCATCCCTGGGTGCAAAATATGCTCAGCCCTTCCCCAAGGGACACGACCCCAGAGCCCCATCCCTGCGCGGCACCGAGCTCAGAGTCCGAGAAATCCAATTTTGCACAGTGATTTCTACCTCACGGTGATGGGCAGCTGTCTCTGCATGTACATGCAGTTGGTACCTCTTCATCAGGAGACTAAGACAACAAGCTGTCTTCTCTAACATACCAATATTAACGATGGACATGGGACAGGAACACAGCCATAAACACCCCCATTCGGAAAAAAGAATAATGGGACTCAGCAGACACTGGATCATAGCAATTGCAGATCTCAGAGCATTCTTCCCCGTGGCTACAGTCTACTCTTTTATTGGATCTTGATCCCACCTCCTGCAATGTTCTCAGTAGGCCCTGACCCAACCCTCTGAGAAAAGTCCCTTCCCCCTTATCCTCCTTGGCCAGCGCTAAAGTGGACACCAGAAAACATGTCTTCTTGTGGACCAAGCATCTGTCTCAGCACATTTCCTGGGCATGGGCAGGGCGAGAGGGGTCCAAGGGTTATTTTAAGATTCAAACAAAGTCTAGATCAGGCCAGTGGTTCTTTGAGAAATATAGTTCTCTCGAAACCTTTAATCTCTTATTATTTGATTCCAGCTGGCACCAATTGGCAATAGATACACTCAAATTTTCTTTATAAATAAATCTTCTATTTGCTGTATTTATTATCCTGCCATGATGCCACTCTAGATTTAATTGAAGATATTTTGATCCACACTCTTAGTCTTTTTCCCCTGGTACATTTTGTCCAATTGAAAGAAATTGAACCATTACTAGAAGATACATGAATACAGCCAGAGTTTTAAAATGGATATGACTTCTATAGCATTGATTTAATCCTTGCTTACAAACTGAATTTTAATCATTCTCAGTCTCTCGAAGCTTTTCTTAATTTCATCTTTTATTGTTGGACAATAAGAAGCGTTTGCTTTTATCAGCCTTACAATTGCAGGGTGGCCATCTCTTTTCTGAAATCATCTTTTTTTTCCCTGAAATATTTCGCCGAACACCTTCAAGAATAACTAGCTTTGCACAATGAATATTCTGCTTTCCAAACTCTTTTCCTAAATCTCCAAGCTCATTAGGTAAATTATCTCCTTCCCAAATTCTTACAAGTGCAGGGTAAGAAAATGTTTCTGCATTGCATAAGGTCAATGGCCATTTCCCAACCTTTAGTAAGTTTCCTCACTGCACCCCCACGCAGCTCCTAAGCTCGTGCCCTCGACAGGTGTTTCGTTACAGAGCACCACTCCTCGGTACTCACGTATGTATCAGTCAGAACCGAAAGGTTATGCTGACTTAACAAAATAACCTAAACCTCAAGGGTTTGAATGACGCTCTAGTTATTCCTTGTGCTCCACATCCCTCATGGGATGGCCAAGGGCTCAGCTCCATGTTATTCTTACTCCAGGAAGCCGGTGACGGAGCCTCACCAGCCAGAACAACGCTGGCAGGAGCGGGGAAGGGCGAGTCATAGACTAGCTCTCAAAAGCGTTACCTGTAGGTGACATGTATCACTTCTACTTTTATCTCAGTGGCCAAAGAAGCCATAGGTCTACCTGCTAGGGGACTGGGAGCGCAATTCTGCCTTGTGCCCAGAGGGAGGCAAATGGAAAAACCGGTGACTGGTAAATGACAGCAGCGATTACCATTCCATTCCAGCCTGCACCGTTGAGGGACTCACATCTGTGCACACAGGGAGAGGCAATGACACGCATGCTTCTTACTATGTAGTTTGTAATAGCCCCTCTCCCCCAAAAGATGGGGAGCAACTTCAGCATCTGTTATTGGGAGGATGAATTAAAAAGTGGTATATTCATATAATGAAATATTTTTCAGCAATTTAAATGAAAAACTCAAACTATAAGCATCAGCCTCGATAAAACTCCCAAACATAACATTGACTGAAAAGGGCAAATTGCATAGTACAATGTGATGCTATTTGTAGAAATTTTTAACCACGTAGGTCATTGTTATACACTGTTAGTGGACGTATATGTAACTCTTGAGTTGACTGAGCAGGACTTGTGGGTGTAATCAGAAAGCAACCGCATTATTGCCTATTAATGTTCCTTTAAATTTATTTTGTTTGATGGTTTTCCCCCACCCCGGAATGAAATGTAGGTGGCTCTAATCATGATATAACGTTCTCTAATCAAAAAATAACGTCTATCTTAGTATAATCATCACAATTTTCCACCCTATTTGGTTACTCACGGTTAGTGCCGTGGTTCTCATTATTAATGCCATGTAATAGGTCACGCGGAAGCACAGTGACACGTGGAAATACACGAGCATCTATTTCTAGCTTGCAAGGCTGTGGCGGCTCTGCTGATCTCAGCCGGGCTTGCTCCAGGCTAGGAGCTCTGTTCGGGGCTGCTCCAGGTCTTTCATTCTTAGGAAACACGCTCTCTACCTGGGTCGTGTTCTCCTGATGACAGCAGAAGGGTGAGAGGAAAGCCCTCAATGCCAGCATATTGCGTGCTTCGTTCACATGGGCTCTGCCAACATCCCATTGGCAAGTCACAAGGCCAAACCCAATACCACGGAGTGGGGATATGGACTCTACCACTGTAGTGGGGAGGCGGGGGAGTCTTTACAGGCCCAAAAGCCGCTCTCCCATTGTGAATGTGAAGCTACAGATGAGCCACCCAGTGGGGACGGAGGCCAGCTTTTCCCTGCCCCATCAGCCCAGGTTTCTGACCTCCTCAGGTCTGAGAAGAGGGAAGGGAGAGCGGAAGGGATGGGGGCTTCTTCCTTGACTAACACTGGCATCACAGTCTCTGAGCCAGGGGGTGTTTCAAGGTCTGTCTCGTGAGCACTCCCACGGGTTCTCAAATCTTCAGGGGTCTTCTGAGTGCTAGCTGGTGGTTCCTGGTTTGGGGGTGGATGTGAGGCCCGCACCTCAGAGCTCCACACCATACAGCACCTCAGAGCTCACTAACAGCTGACACCATAAACTCTCCTTGAATCATGAATCCCTGACTCATCTATACTCCCACAGAGGATGAGGCTTAAAGGTTCTGCCTCTGGTCTTCCTTCGTAAGTCCTCCGACATGGCCTCGCACCTTACCCGTTGTCTGGGTGCCTCAGCTGACACTTCCACTTTACCTGCCGTTTTGTTACACAAACCTATGTAGTAATAGTATAAAAACATGTGTGAGAAGGAAACACACCAACTTCAGGATGGTGACTATGCCCTTGGGGAGGGGCCGGGGAGGAGGGGGCAGAGAAACAGGGGGATTGTGATGGTGAAATTTATGTCAATTTGGGTAGGCCATGGTACCCAGCCACTTTGTCAAACATTATCCTAGATGTTTCTGTGGAGCTATTTTTAGATGATATTAATATTAAATCAATAGACTTCAAGGAAAGCAAATTAGCCTCTAATGTGGTGAGCCTCAACCAATCAGTTGAAGACCTGGATAGAAAAAGACTGACCTCCCCCGAAGAAGAGGAATTCTGTCAGCAAATTGTAGATTGGAATGGCAACGCCGGCCCTTCTGTGGGTCCCCAGGCTGCTGGCCAAAGATGTGGGCCTTGCTAAAAACCTCCACAATGGCGTGAACCAATTTCTTAAAATAAATAAATAAGCACACACATGCCTCCTCTTTTTCCTGTTTCTCTGCTGATGGGCAAGGTGAGACAAGGTGAGCATCTCAGCTGAGGGAAAGTTTTCGTTTTTGTTTTATTTTTCTTTGAAAACCTGCCTGGGAGTTCCTGCCTTTTGCCACAGTGTATTTTATCTTTGGGTCACGTTATGTTGCTTTTGGCCAAAGGCTTCCAGACAAATGCATTCCTGGAAGCTACATTGTAAATCTAATTGTCATAAAGCAAAATGTACTTTCCCATCAAACAATGTTACACTGAACTGTAACAGCAGGTGTAATACCTTGCACTTATCCAGCACTTTGAAAGAGGCTTTTAGGAACACTGCCGCGTTTGGTCCTGGCAGGTAGGCAATGTGTTCTCTTCATTGCACAGATGAAGAAACTGAGGTTCAGAGAACCCGATAATAGGGACTGAGCCAGGACTCTGTCCTAGTTCAGTGGCCTTTCCAACATCTCCTTAACCAGGTTAGATCTCAGCTTCAACTGAGTCGTACGCACAAGAAAAAGCTTATCCAAAGGCGGAGATTCCAGAACTCAAGCCTCCACAATTGTTTAAAACTCTAAAATTTTGCCCTGAAGTCACAGCAAACACAGAAACCCCTGAACTGCAAAAGCAGACATATAACACGTAAATAATCATCGCTAGCCACCCACGAAGCTACTTACCCCAAACGGCTGCACTTCGCCGTCCACATCAGGGCTTCGCCAGCAGTAGATACTTCGCTCCACTGAAGGAAACACAAAACTGCACAGGGGACCACCCGAATCTATATATCTTCCCAGTCCCTTGTTCATGCCCTTCTTGTTACTCTGAAATTCCTGAAAACAAAATTAAAATTCATAAATGGTGTGGCTTTTGTCTGTCTAGCCTGGGGGTGGGATCCCGCCCAGATGACCGTTGTTATTAGTGATGGTAATCTTGTTCTCTTTTCCTGAACTCTTATCCACAGCAGAGACACTAGGATGCCATCGGCATCGATATCAAAGGGACTTCAGTCTGAGGAGCACCACGAGGTGCAGGAGGCATGCCTGTGGGTTCAAACGTGCCCAGCAGGTTGTTATCCTTGGTCATGGCACGTCACCGTCATAAGCCTGACTGAGCGCACCGGGCTGGTCGTCAGAGTAGGTGGTGAACATCTGTGTCTGCTTGGTAGGAATGGTAGTCTTGCATTTGATGCGGACGGTCGTGACTCTGCCAGCAGTCTCAATGCCGAGGGACTGAGGAGTGCCCTCCAACAGCAGCAAATCCTGAACATTTTCAGATTTGTCTCCAGAAAGGATGGCTGCCTGGACAGCTGCGCCGTGAGTAACAGCCTCATCGGGGCTGATGCTCTTATTCAGTTCTATTCCGCGGGAGAAGTCCTGTGCAGTTTCTGAATCTTGGGGATGTGGGTAGAGCCGCCCACCAGGACAACATCGTGGATCTGGGACTTGTCAAGCTTGGCATCCGGAAGAGCTTTCTCTACGGGGACCAGGGTGCCACAGAAAAGGTCAGCATTCAATTCTTCAAATCAGGCACAGGTGATAAGGGAATAGAAGTCGACTCCTTCATAGAGTGAATCAATCTCAGTACTGACCTGGGTGCTGGAACAGAGAGTACTCCTAGCTCGTTCACAAGCAGTATGAAGGCGATGAAGGACCCCTTATTCTCACTGATGTTCTTCTCGTATTTGCACTTGAACTCTGCAATGAAATGATTGACCATTCAGTTGTCAAAGTCTTCTCCAACTAAGCGAGTGTCACCAGCTGTAGATCTGACCTCAAAGATTCCATCTTCCATTGTGAGAATTGATGCATCGAAAGCGCCACCTCCCAAGTCAAAGATCAGCACATTCCTTTCGGCTCCAACCTTTACGTCTAAGCCGTAAGCAACAGCAGCAGCAGTTGGCTCATTGATGATTCTAAGTACATTGAGACCAGCAATAGTTCCAGCATCTTTGGCAGCCTGATGCTGATAATCATCGAAGGAAGCACGTACTGGGACAACAGCATTGGTAACAGTCTTTCCAAGGTAGGCTTCTGCGATTTCCTTCATCTTTGTCAAAACCATAGATGACACCTCTTCTGGATAGAAGCTTTTCGTCTCTCCTTTGTGTTCTACTTGGACCGTGGGCCTGCCAGCATCACTTTCCACCATGGAAAGCCAATGCTTCCTATCAGATTGGACAACTGTATCATCAAATCTACATCCAATTAAGCATTTGGCACCAAAAACTGTGTTGGTAGGATTCATTTCCACCCCTGGGCTGTGAGGGTTATTCCTGCAGGTCTGGGGCGGTGCCTGATTTGAACCCGAGACACCAGGAACGCGCGCAGGACTGACCCCAGTCAAGGCACGAAGCACACTGATTAATAGTGTTGCTTTGCAACCAAGCCCCCGAGGAGTTTGGGGGCAGTTTGTACCAGCTTACGTTCTGGTAGCAGTGAGATCGATGGCTGGCACCTGGTCTCGGTGAGGGCCCAGAGGCTCTGCCGTCGGGGGTGGTTAGGTAGTGAGAATACACCTGCATGACGGCAGGTAGGAGAAACCGGTCGAGATTCCATATGGGGCACTGAAGGGTTCTGTGCACACATTGGTGGATCCTGATTCGAGAGACAGCACGTCCTGCCTGGGCCCAATAGCATCTCAGGCTTGGCCTCCCCAGACCCCTTGCTGTGGGTGGTCATTGCTACGTTGATGTTGCGGCCACGCTGTAATAAATCGTAGGTGTGCAAGCACCATCGTTTCAGGCCCCCAAGCCTTCTTTAGTAATTGAACCTATTTAACTGCCACTGTTGGTGGATCCCCACTGTTATGGGTTAAATTGTGTCCCCTTGAAATTCATGTGTCGCAGTCCTAACCCCTAGAACCTCAGAGTGTGGCCTTATTCAGAAAGAGGGTCGGTCAGTGCCGGTGTAATTAGTTAGCTAAGATGAGGTCATGTTGGAGTAGGCTGGGCCTCTAATCTGACTGCTATCTTTATAAAAAGGGAAAATTTGAAGACAGGGAGAACGCCATCTGCCGACTGAAGTTTTGTTACTCCAAGCCAAGGAATAACCGGAAGCTCAGACAAGGGTCAGGAACAGACTCTTCCCCAGAACCTTCAGAGGGAGTACGGCTGTCCACCTCAACCCCAGGCCTCCAGCCTCCACATAAATTCCACGGTTTAGGCCATCCAGTTCGTCACACTTTGTTATGGCAGCCCAGGCCAAGCAGTGCACCCACAAAAGGCTTTATTCTCTCCCTCTCCCACCTGCGACGAATACTGGCATCAACTCAAGCACCCCTCGACCTACAGCATCCACGTGGGACCCTAAGACTTTACCTCTCTTCTCCCCATGCAACTGTGATCTCTTTTTGGCCAGAAGTGTTGCGACCTCCCCCCAGCACCCAAGGGGCACGTCCACAGCAGGGGGAGTGTTTGCACAGGGCCATGCTTCCTCCACTTTCCCAACAAGACTTGCAGGCCAAGTTCAGAATCAGTTTCAGCTGAGGCAGGGGCCTTAGAAGTTATGTGTCCGCGCCTTGCAGGTTATGGGAAAGGAAGACGAGGTCGAGAAAAATGGGATCGTTTTCCCAGGGTCACGCTCACAGCTCGTTAGGACGACGGTTATGATAACAGCTCAGGAATTCTGCTGCTCCTCAAGCCGGTGCGGCTCCGTCTTAGATTCCTTCTCCCAGGGTGACTGTGGTTGCCGGCTGCCCCGAAGTGTGTCTGCCTTGCCCATTAGAAATTAATGGCGTTTAGAAGAGAGTCTTGGATTGAGGCTCAAGCCCTTCACGGCGTAGGTGTTGAATAAATGTTTTTATTGGATTGATCAGAATGTCTCTTTCTGTTCAAAGCTAGCAGCCCTGGCTGGTGTGCCTCCGTGAATTCAGCGCCAGCCTGCGGTCTCTGGTTCAGTTCTCAGTCAGGGTGCACGCCTGGGTTGCAGGCCAGGTCCCCAGTAGGGGGCGCTTGAGAGGCAACCACACATTGATGTTTCTCTCTCTGTCTCCCTTTCCCTCTCTAAAAACAAATAAATAAAATCTTTTTTAAAAAAAATCTAACAGATCCCCAAGGGAATAAGATGCCAGGTCAGTGTTTTTCAAAATGTGACCAGGGAACCCTCGCATGGACAGCACAGCTGACTTTTCTGTGTGTGGGTGACTCTGAGTGATTTTCACTTTTATTTATTTATTTTTTTAATCAGCTTTATTTTTCTTTCTTTTGGGGCGATATTACTTCCATCTTTTACTGTGCCTGACTCCTTCCTTTTTATTTTTCAGTTAACAGTTGACATACATCATCATATTACTTTCAGGCATACACCCCAGTGATTAAACATTTCATAATAAGGGGTCATCCCGATAAATCTTATGCCCATCTGACACCATACATAGTTACTAGAATAGTATGGACTATATTCCCAGTGTTGTACTTTACATCCGGGCAGGATCTGAATGGCTCCATCACTGGCTTTGAGCAGGTCCTGGCCTCCTGAACCATGGGGAAGGCACAGAAGTGCCTACAGAGCCAGTGACCAGGCAGAACAAGGTCTGGCAGGTGGGCCCTCAGTGGTCTGGAACAGACCCTTAATGGGGGACCAGCAGGTGCCAAATACCTGCTACCCATAGCTTGAGGTCCCAGGTGCTAGGAAGCCATGAAGAGATTGGTCAGTTGTTGAGGCCCCGCCCCTTGCTCTTTGACCGTTCTCCATTGACATTTCCATGGAGACATCAGAAGTTCGCGGCTGAAGTTAGTTCAGGGTGTGCTAGAGCCCGAGAGGAATAGGAAGCAAAGGACCAGCTCCCAGTTTCTACCCTGTTCTTGGTTCTTTTGATGCACAACTGGCTCTAGATGGGCAGTTTGGTTTTTAAGCCTCTCCCGTTGTTCCTCTGCCACCATCCCTTGCCCGGTGGCCTTCATCCAGTGGTTTTCCCTGTCCACTGTGATGATCCCCAGTCCGGCCGAGATCACCCTGATGCTCCTGCACCTCTCATGGGCCCTGCTGGGACTGTGCCCCTGGAACACCTGCTTTTACACCCAGCAGAGGGAGTGGTGTCATCTCCTGCAGGCCATGGGGTTCCCTCTGAAATCCTCCCCTTGGTGAACTTGAAGGACCCCCCAAAGAAGCCTGTACTGTCTGCTCACAATTCCAGGATGTTCGGGCCCTGGAGAACCGTGTATATCCTCCCCCAGGGCACAGACCTTCTCTCCCGCGTTCACCACCTGAACAG
Organism: Mormoops blainvillei; assembly: GCA_004026545.1. Lineage (NCBI taxonomy): Eukaryota > Metazoa > Chordata > Mammalia > Chiroptera > Mormoopidae > Mormoops > Mormoops blainvillei. The sequence continues at coordinate 46,261 of PVJD01008665.1, forward strand.
GTAGTCAGGGCTGTGAAGCCAGGACCATCCAGCACCATCCCACTTCCGTGCCCAAAGGAGATGGAGGGGAAGATCCAAAAAGAGTCCCAAAAGGGAAGGCAAAGAACAAAGACAGTCAGGTCCAGAACAACGGACAGGACGACTGGAGCAGCCTCCATCCCAGGGGGGCTCACCCACTGATGTCTAGCCCCTGAAGACCAAGGGGGTCCTCGCTTCCCAGCAAATGCAGCCCAGGGCCTCCGAAGCTCCCGTAAGACAGCTTGAGTGGGAACACCCAGATGGCCCCCATGGGCTCCTCCTCCGAAGGCCAGGTGGTCACAAGCTCATGCAGCCCCGAGTGTGACGTCCTTCCTCCTCTGAAGGCTGACTCAGGGGCAGCAGTGCTCTCCGACCCAACCCCATGCTGCTCCCAGGCTACCGGAGATCCACGGAGGAAGTGCTGGGGGAAGGCCATCCGCCCAGCTTTCCAGGCTCACCCACATCGCGTAAGGAGATGGATGCTGAGAACACATCAAGCAGCAATTCTTCACTGGCCTCTGCCAGCAGGAAGCCCTGCAAACACAAAATGTCCACACCACGTTTGCTACCGCTGCCACCCCTGCTGTGGGACTGAGGTGAGCTGCCCCCACCTCCTCAGCGACCCTGCCTTGCTGGTGACAAAAACCGGGGCACCTTGGAGACCACTGAGTGCCAGAGTAAAAAGACCTTAGAAGACGAAACAGGGGTCACTCAGCCGGCCCCTTCTTTCTTCCCACCTGGCTCAGTGATGGCAGACACCCTGCCTCTGGTCACTCAAGCTGGGCAGGTCCCTGCTACCATCACATTCAGGACATCTACCAGTGATGACGTGGAAATGACACCACTCCCCCTTCCTCTGCTGCCACAATCACGTCTTCTCCAGGCTCCAGCACAAGATCCCTCCATTTGACCAAATCCAGTACAGGGTGGGCCACAGGCGCCTTGCCTTTGACCCCAAGGTAGTGGGCCCCCCACCCCCTCCCCAGGCTGTCCTTTTCCATTCTGCCCCTTGTCCCCAGGGAGAACCACTCCCCATTGTTCATGGCACCTCCTAATTCGGACAACACACCACCTGGTGCCGGCATTGCCCCGGCTGATGTCTCCACCCATTTACCTTAAAAAAGTAGTGAGCAGAGGGGCCCTGGTTTCCAACCCTCCCTTGGGCCCAGGAGCCACCTCTTAGCCCACGCCTGGGGCCCGTGATGGCTGCAGCCTAAAAACCCTTCCATGTTGGGGAAAGTGACCGCCCCAGCACGAGGCGTGGGCCTCACTTCTCCTGCAGTCCCGCCAGCCAGGGGCAGCACAATGCACTCTGGTGGTGCAGGCATGCCACGGCCCGATTCCACGTTTGACGCCCCTGGCAAAATTCAGCTGGCCATTGGTGACGACCCACATGCTCTCCCTGTGGACACATCCACCGTTGCTGGTGTTAGAGTTGCCACCAAGACGCCTAATGCTAGGACAGTAGCTCACTGTTTCCCAGCACTTCTGCAGGCCCACCTATCGTGGGTCCTGCAGCTCCCGTGAAGGGTGGGAGCTCTGGGGTCAGTATGTCCACCCCAGGCCCCGCTCAGTCACAGGCATCCGGGGCGTCACTGTTAGAGGCGCACTGAGGAAGGCGCACAGCACTGCTTCTACATCTCGTTCCGGTCCCGTAACCGGGGATCCATCTGGCCGCAGCAGGGCAGCTGCAGGAGAAGCATGCCCCACCTCAGGGCTTGGATGCACTGCTGGTTCCACCTTAAATCCAATCACCTGGAGCCCACCTGTCCATAACACAGGTGTGGTGGTGATGGGAGAGTATGACACCATTCCCAGGATTGGAGGTGCTAGCATTCACACTTGCCACCGGTGCGCCTGCAGCACACCTGGACATAGAACACCTCCTGCACTTGCAACAGCCTCCGCAGTGGTGAATGAAGGTAGGTCACGAGACACGTCTGTTGCTACTTTTTATCAGGCCTCCGGGGGCTCTCCTGACTACATCACATCCATTTTAGATGCGAGTCCCAGCACCATCCCTATGTTTAAACACACTTGTAGTTGTACTTTATTTCCATACACCTGGAACCCACCTGTGCAGAATCCAGGTGATGCCAAGGAAGGGCATTCTATTCCCATGTTTCCTCAGTACAACTGGGTCCCACCTGGACAAAACACAGGTGGTGTACTCAGGGGGAAATATCTCACCTGTGATAAGATGCCACTGTGTCACCACATGCCATCAGATCCCTTGTAGCCCAACTATCCAGACCACAGGTGGAGTGATGGGAGACAACACAAAGCCCACAATGAGTGGACATGCTTATGGGCCCCGATTCATACAGGGCACCTAGGGGCCCCGACCAAAATGTTAATGCTATGGGGACAGCACCAGACGTTTTTAAATTTTTTATTTATTTATTTTTAGAGCGAGAGGATTGGGAGGGAGGAAAAGAGGGGGAGGAACATCTAAGTGACAGAGAAGCATCGATCTGTTGCCTCTCACATGCCCCCCCAGCAGGGGATCGAACCCACAACCCAGGCATGTGCCCTGACCAGGAATCAAACCAATGACATTTTGCGTTGTGTGATGGCTCCCAACTGACTGAGCCACACCAGTCAAGGCGACACCAGACATTTTTAGAGAGAAGCATCTAGTCTCAGTCCAAGAACCTGCCTCCACTCCCCAAGTAATGGTACTGCTCTCACTTTGGAGGAAGCAGGGCTGTGTTTGAAGGCTCCTGCTCAGGACAGCTGTGCCTGTGTCTAGGCATGGTGAGCACTAGCCTTGCTTTGGGCCACCTGCCCAGGGATTGGTAAGAGCCGCCAACCCAGTCCATCACGTACGTCATCTCAACAAATTAGGAACAGATCTTCCTCTGCGAACTGTGTGTGATCATAAGGGGACTTTGCTCCACTGGAAAGGACCTTAGCCCCTTTAAGTGAAGCTTAGCCTGATGGGGGTCCCACATCAAGTCAGAGGACTACATACACCTCAGGGCTCTGGGGAGGAAGGGGTGTTGGAGGGTGAGGGGCAAAAAAGCCCAGTTGAGGAGCACCTGCATCTTAAATGTCTTCAATAGCCTACCAGGGCCCTGGCTGCTGTGGCTCAGTGGGTTGGGTGCTGGCCTGAGAACCCAAAGGTCACCAGGTTCCAATCCCAGTCAGAGCACAGGCCTGGGTTGTGGGCTGGGTCCCCAGTTGGGGGCATGCGAGAGGCAACCAATCGACGTTTCTCTCCCTCTCTTTCTTCCTCTCTTCCTATCTCTCTGAGAAATAATTTTTTTTTTTTTAAGTTTTTAAACAGCCTACCAGAAGCAGTTCAAACCCTGTGCCCTGGCATTTAAAACCTCAAAACCTGCTCATCTCTACCCATTCCTCCCCCTTCCCCGCCTTGCATTTTATGCATCAGCGTATAGAATGTCCTGCTGTTTTCTCCAAATAACCATTCTGTTCTTGTGCTATTCTCTCCTTCCAGATACCTTAGGCCTGTCATCCTCCCCCACCTTCAATTTGATAACCCTTGCCCATCATTTAAGACTTTTTTCAGGTATCCTGTCATTCAAAAAAGTCTTCTTTGTCTCTTGTCTCATCTGGGTTAGGTACAACTCTTTTATGTCCCTGGAAAACTCCATGCCTGTCTCTCCAATCATACTCATTAGGTTGTATTATATTTCACAGTTGACATATCTGGGGTCCTCACTGGACCATGAGGTTTTTGATGATGGATGCTGTTTTATTCATCTTTGAATCTTTTGCACCGGATTTATATTCTATCCCACAGTAGGCACTTCATTAAATATTTGATGAATGCATGAACAAATGAAGAAATGAAAGCTTCATTCATTGGAATTAAGTTTTGATGGGATCTAGAGGTAATTCGAAATATAAAATTCCCAGCTGAAGCAGTGGATTCTGGTGTATTCCCACATTGTCTTTCTCAGTCCTTGCACGTGAGCAGTAGCATTCACGAAAGAGATCCGATTGAAGAAAGAATCCCATAATTAGTGTAGACAGAAAGGAGGAACTGATGATTCTATATTAAACCAGAATCTTTGGTCTTACAGGCAGCATGCTCGTGTTTCTGTGGCCTGTTCGATTTCAGCTATTGTTTTCTGGTTTCAATTCATTAAATAATTGATACCGGGCTACAGCGGTGGAAATACTGCAGCCCTGGGCTTCATTTTTTATCGCACTGTCATTTTATAGCTTAAAATGAAAGATGACAGAACATGCAGTGGCTGTTTAAGAGCTTTTTAAAAAAATTACCTTTCTCTCCCCATAGCAGTTTTGAGATGGAGTCAGTGGGGAAGGGGTGCTTCAACACCTTCTTGCCAGAATCCCCAGTTCCCTGACCTTTGGTACATTCAGCACACCCGTCCTACTGCTGTCCACTATAGGGCTGCAGCTCCCTGCCAGGACCACTGAACTTGCAAACACACACACACACACACTCACACCCTTTTGTGTGGTGCCTCTCACATCAGCCAAGCCCTCGGTCCTTTCCATCAGTCTTAAACGACCACGATTTCATTCTTCACTATTTTCCTCAAGTCCACTCTCCCACCTGCCTCCCTCCCACAAGTAATACTCCTGTTTCCTGTGTTCCCACAGGAACTTAAGTTGTTTTTTGTGTTATAGAGCAGCAGCTTTTATTTTTTTGTGTTTAGCTTGTTCGTTTGTGTATTTGCAACTCGAAAAGTTCTAAAATCTTTAAATAAGAACTTTGAATTAAGTTTCCGATCTCCCTCTCTCTCTCCCTTTTTATACTGAACTTCGGTGAATAATTTTCTTAAATATCATAAAGCATAAGGAACATTTGTGCTAGCAATGTCCTAAGTAAATTAGTAACTACCCTCCCTGACGTGTGACCCAATGTCAATTGGATGTGTCCTGCAGGCTTGCAAAGGTTTTTTACTGTCCCGATGTGAGTGTCTCATTGGAACAGGTAATAAAAGGAAATGCGGTCTTCACTAAACAGCTTCTCATTCTGAAACTGTTTGCAACTGCTCTGGTTTCAGGGCAGCGTTAATAGCAGCCATTCTCTATATTCGCCCGTGACTTTGCTCTTGGGACCTCCAAAAACACAAACAGGCACACCGATTTTGCATTTGAATACATATCCTCATTCTGGTTTTCACCAAGCGAAGCTCTCTCAAACAGCTTTTTTCTTTGCTTTCAATCCGTTTATATGATGGCATTCACTGGTGAGACATAAAATTGCTTCAGGATCATTGTTCAGCATTTTTAGGGTTTAGTTTCTCATCTTTGAGGAAGCCCCCCCATTCTCAGGCATCTCACGGTTGCATCTGAAAAGTGTCTATTTAAATGTATCACCCCTTCACTTTGCTGGAGTTCTTAATTCTCTGCTCATTTTCATTAAAAATAGCACTGATTTATCTCATTTTTTATATTTGGGTAAACTGAAATGTGAATCCAAGACATTCACTGTTAATAGCTTTATACTATTTAAGTAATTTTTTTTAATTTGGGCTTTTGGTATCTTTGTTAACATATGTAAAGCAAGTCAACGGTGATGTATAAAACTTGATTTATAGTGTGTGGAATCTCGGAGTATATTAGGAATGGATGCTATAATCATTACTACACACTTACCTCAATATTACATTTATATTTGCCCCTTAATTTTTTTTAAATATTTCATTTATTTTTTTAGAGAGAGGAGAAGGGAAAGAGAAAGAGAGGGAGAGAAACATCAATGGGTGGTTGCCTCTCGTGCGCCCCCTACTGGGGACCTGGCCCGCAACCCAGGCATGTGCCCTGACTAAGAGTCAAACTGGTGATCCTTTGGTTCACAGGCTGGTGCTCAGTCCACTGAGCCACACCAGCCAGGGCTGTCCTTTAATATTTTTACATGTAAATATATAGAAATGCAAACACTTTCTTGCCTCAAAATCTGGACTAGAAAAGAAATTCATTAAAATTAAAAGCAGTGTATTTTTTTAACAATATCTTGGTATTCAAAGAATCAGTTCTACGTCAACTATTAGTCAAATCTTGTTTAAACAATGGCAATTTATGGTAACTTAAAAAGAAATCATATTGGAATTTTTATCAAATTTTCATGAATTTCCAGTGGTTCTCTGCTGAATACCTTACAAAATATTATAATTATTTTATCTATTTTTCTGATATTGGAAGGGAAGACTTGAGGAATAATGCAAAAACAGAGACTGGGGTTTTCTTTACTTTCATTTTTGTCATTTTTCTTACTTTTTTTCCAAAATAGTAAAAACATACTTTTTTGTTTCCTTGTTTTTTATTTTTTATTTTTGCTCATTCCCTCTTTATCTTAAACTTTAGTTTTCCTTCATTAATATGTTTATATTAGAGATGGATGAAGTAGTGTTTCCCAGCACAGAATGTTTTTTAAAATATGTTTCTATTTAGGACACTAATTGTCCAAGATGTGCAACACAAAGACAGAGATCAGTGGGTAACGGTAGATGCCTTGTTGGAGTGTTTATTCATTTGGGAAATGTTTGTTTAATCCTTCAGTGGAGGGTTCTAAAAAGGTACTGAAATTATAACATGAATAAGACACAGAGATACTGTAGTTCAATTTATAGTACAAGGTGGTTCAGCCTGTTCAGGTGGCTATAACTAAATACCACGGGCTGGGTGATTATTATAAACAACAGAAATTTATTTCTCACAGTTCTGGGGGTTGGAAGTCCAAGACTGAGGCATGGTTGGGTGAGAGCCATCTTCTGGCTCTCAGACCTCTTATTATATCCTCACCTGGTGAAGGGCTAAAGGGCTCTGTGGGGCTCTTTCATAAAGGCACTCGTCCCGCTCTGGAGGGCTGCACTCTCACCACCTACTCACCTCCCAAAGGCCTCAGCCTTGGTCTTTACACCATTCTGTTGGGCACTAGGATTCCAAAGTGTGAATTTGGGGGAGGGAACTACAAACATTCTGATGGTAGCAGTCACCAATCTCAGGCATTTAGAGGAGGCTTCCCAGAAGAAATCACACCCATCAGTGACCTGACACAGGAGTACAAGTAGGGTTTCATTCAAGTAAAACTCCATTCTAATTCATAGGGAGCTCAGAATGGGTTGTCTTAGACTAAACCCAGTCTACTTTATGGCTCAGATCACCACATTAGAAAGTATACTTAACCTCACCAGTGTGACCTTCATCACAGGTGTGCCTCCTCCTTCGGCCTCCCAGGTGGCACCCGAAGAAACATTCACCTATGAATGAACTGTCCCTGAAGAAGTAGGGCCCACTTACTTCTTGACAGACCCTGTCTGTCTACCCGAGATGTTTTATTCTGCTGTGGGCCCCGCCAAAGACACCCTGCCCGGAAAAAGTCCAGCCATTGCTAATATAACGAGAATGGTTTGCATGTCATCGATGTAACCTGGCAGCCAGCAAGAGGGGACTGGAATGCAGATGCATGAACAATGACAATTTCACTGTTCTTGTCAGCAGAGGCTGTAGACGCTGTCGAGTGAGCATGTGTGCTGTGTGGCTGTCACATTCAAAACGACTGAGCCACGAGTAGGCATCACATTTTGCGTGAAGCTTGAACTTTCCTCCATGGAAACTATTCAGATGATTCAGAAGGCTTTCGGGGATGATGCAATGCATACAGCGCAAATAAAAGTGTGGCACAAATGCTCCAAAGATGGTGGAGATTCCATTGGAAGTGATCCATGTTCTGGAAGGCCTGCAACAAGCAGAACACCTGAGAAGGTTGAACGTGTCCCAGGCTGCAATCGGCAGACATCAGCGACTGATAGTGCAAGAACTAGAAGCTGCTCTGGGGATTCCAAAAACTACTGTGTCCAAGATTTTAGCGCAGGGTCTTGGAATGAAAGGTGTCATGGTGAAATTCGTTCTGTGGCTTCTGCTACCAGAGAAGAAGGAATATCGTGCTGCAGTTGCTAATGACTTGATTCAAACCGCTACCAATGAACCAGGTTTCCCCAAGAAGGTCATAACCAGAGGTGACTCATGGGTCTACAGTTATAACCTGGAAACAGTCTTCCCCATGGAAGTTGTCTGGTTCTCCACACCCAACGAAGGTGCAGAAAAACCGCAGCAATGTTGAGACCATGTTAACTGTGTTTTTTTATTAGGAAGGTACTGTCCATCACGAGTACACACCTCCAGGCCAAACAATTAATAAGGAGCACTACCTCAGTGTTCTTTGTCAGTTGAGAGACACACTAGGACGAGAATGGCCACAGCTGTGGGCAACTGGTGACTGACAGCTTCATCACAACAACACGCCCACTCGTGCATCATTTTTCATGCAGAGTTTTTTGGCAAAACGTCAAATCACCCAGATGACTCAGCCCCCCGCAGCCCAGATTTGGTGCCCCGTGACTTCTACCTTTTCCAAAAACTAAAATCACCTTTGAAAGGGAAGAAATTTTAGACCATCGATGAAATTCAGGAAAATATGACAAGGCAGCTAATAGTGATTCCAACAACATAGGTTTTTGCAAAGTGTTTTTGAACAGTAGAAGAGTCACTGGGAGAACTGGGAGAGGTCCCCAGGTGCCTACTTTGAAGGGGACTGAGGTGTCATTGTCCTATGTTCAATTTTCTTGTGTCTTCTTTAATAAATGTCTCTATTTTTCACTGGATACCTTCTGGACAGAGCTTGTCGTATATTCCTTGGGCTTATCAGACCAATGAAAATACGCAGGAAAAGGGTTCTGACCGGTGTGGCTCAGTGGACTGAGCGCTAACCTTCAAACTGAGAGGTCCCCTGTTCGATACCCGGTCAGGGCGCATGTCTGGGCTGTGGGTTTGCACACTGATGTCTCTCTCCTTCTTTTTCCCCTTTCCCTTCCTTTATCTCTAAGAGTAAATAAATAAAATCTTTAAAAATATATACACAGGAAAGGAAGTTTACCTGCAAATGGGAGATAGGTAAGTCCAATCAGGAAAAATGAAAATGGTTTCCAAATCCCTTTGAATTAACCTTATTATAAGGAAATTTCTGAATTTTGAGACAGTGAGGATTCTACACAAAATGTTTATTATAAATTTTTTTCAAGCTTATAAAATCTGTGTTATGCAGAGATTCTCTGGCTAACATGATTGTTCCAAGATGAGTTGGAAACAAACTTTTCCTTAGAATCTAAGGCTTTTTATGTTACAGTTAAACTTTCAAACACACATTGAAAAGTTACCTACTAATAGGTAATTTAACATCGACTGAGGGAAATATTGCTTCAAATAGTTTTTAGAACTGAGAAAATGACCCTTCGGTCTAGAAACAGAAATACCTAACCCCATCATTGTTTTTTTAATCTAAAATAAATATTTTAATATGAACCTTTAAAAGATAAGGACTCATTTAAAAATGGATGCAAGAGCGGGGTGCTGGGTAGAGGGGGCAAAGGGGGACAAGTGGGACAGCTGTAATAGCATAATCAATAAAATATAATTTAAAAAATAAAAATAGAAAAATAAGAATGCCTTCAGTGTAATTATCACATCCCGAAATCATCATAATAAGTCCTTACTATCGGCAAATTTCCACTCAGTGTTTACATTTCCCAACTGACTTTTACTTATTTTAGGTTTGTTTGCGTACCTAACAACTCACACGTTACATTCAGTTGATATGTTTCTCAATATATTTTTTGCTTTGCTTTTTGTTGTTGCAAGAGTCACTTATAGAAGTTTCCCACGTCTAGAGTTTCCTGAACGCATTCCTGTGACGTCATTGAACATTTTTCCTTCCCTTTCTCTCTATTTCCTACAAATTAGTGGCTAGATATACAGTGGCTAACTGTATATTAGTAGCTAACTTGATCAAACTCAAGATAGGTTTTTGGTGTGTTTGCTTTTGTTTTTAGGAATGCTACTTCAAGTGTGGTGCTGGGTATCAGGGAATAGATACTACATAATTTTCTCTCCATGTGATCAGCCACTGATAACTATTTCCTGTTAGAATCATAAGCTAATCAGGCATTGCACACTAGTAATATTCTGATTTCATCATCCCTTCTCTGTTTATTAGCTAGTACACTTCTGTAAACAGAAACTTCCCTTAATGGACTCTTCACTTACCCTAACGTACATATCACACTCCTGTAAATAGAAACCTCCCTTAATGGACTATTTGCTTACCCTGACGTACATATTACATAAAAAATGAATGACAAATGCTTTATTCTTCCCCTTTACTTACAAGTTTTCAAATGAATAGTTTTCCTCTAGCATACGTCACCAGGGTGGGGCAAACTGGGTGAGCCAGGTTGGTGGAGGCTCAGCCGTGGTGCCCGCCTGCCAGCTCTGCGCAGAGAGGGACCAGCAAAGGAACAATGGCCTCTGCCAGCGCTTCTGTCTGGGAGACAGTTGCCCCCCCGCCCCGCCGCCGTACTCTCGCCCTGATGCCAGGCAATTCATTTCCTCCAATATGTCCCTGGCACCTTTCAAGCTGCCGTCCCAGCGCTGGAGTTCAGAGGGAGTCAGAGGAAGCCATGACCAGCCCTTTAAAAGGAACTGCCTGGGACTCCGGAAGCCCTCTCTCTCCCTCAGCCTCAATCTCTGCTGGCTTTTACAGCCAGAAGGCATGAGGACCTCTCTTCCCGGCACTGGGACCCTGGGCTGGGGGGCCAGGTGTAGGGTTGGGACTCCTTGTTCCTCAGGGGGTACCTCCACAGCTGAAATGTCCCCCCTGATTTTTATCTGCTACACATGGGTGTGGGACCAAGCTGTTCCACGTCTCTGCCCCTCCTGCTAGTCTCAATGCGGTTTCATCTTTATATCATTGATTGTAGGACTTCCATTCAGCTAGATTTTAGGCCATTCCGAATGATGGTTGTTCTGTAGTTTAATTGTATTTATGATGTGGTTATGGGAGAGGGCGAGTACTCGAGTTTACCTAAGCCGCCATCTGACCGGAAGTCTCCCTGACTTACTTTTAAATGAAGCATCCCTCGCCTCCCCTGCAGAAAGTACACTGAGAACCTCTGGGGCTGAGGCCCTGAAAACAGGCCCCAGCTGATGCTTCATCCGTGTTAAAGCTGCAGTTTTCGGCTTTGGCTGCACATAGGAATCACCCACCTGAGAGCTTGAAAAAAATACAGAAACCTGGGTCCCACCCCAAAAGTCTAATTTAATTGGTCTGAGTGCAGCCAAGTCCTGGAGCTTTTCAGTAATTCCCCGGGTGGTGCTCAGTGCGGGCAGGACCGTGCCCGCAGCGCTGAAGCTTTGAGAGATTTGAGCGCCCTGTGTTAAGAATCAGGTAACCACTTGTCAGTTTGCCTTCGACCTCCCTGGCTCTAAAGCTCAAGTTCCAAGCCCAGAGAGTCCCTTCAGACCCGGGAATACTGGGACTGTTGGTCACCCCTGTAAAGACTTGCAATGCTGTGCAATTACAGATCAAGAGGCACCCCTAGGCTGTGTAAGGAACGAAGCAGAGGACTGAGCCCCGTGCTTCCCCAGCGAGGAGCACCCCAACCCTCTCCAACTCTGGTTTCCTCCCGTTCCTTCCATGCAAAAGGCTCATGAGAATTGCCTTGTTGCTGCAGGGTGGTGGCTGTCCCCACAGCTCTAGTCCTGATTTCCTGATAACTCAGAAAGCATTTCCATGTTGGCCCAAAGTTTCTGTTTCCTGTCCCCTCCCACGCTATTTTTAGGTGAAGCGAACATTTCCTGCCATGGCCTGCCCCACCCACCTGGGTATCTGTCCCAGCCTCTGACATCCACCAGGGTGGGCCCACACGATGAAGCATCTCATTCCTAGGGCCCACGCCCTGCCATCCGGGGTGGGGAGCGTTGTCGCGCCCAGCAGCCCCGTGGTCAGCTGAGGCTCGATGGGGTTCCCCCAGGCTAAAGTGCTTTTTTGCTTATCTTACAAGCTTTAAAAAAAAGTATTTTCCCACTTCCACTTTGTTAGGCCTGGCTGCACCAAGATCCATGTATCCTAATGTCCCACAGGATGGCGCATTGGCCAGCTCGGTCAGACAGCAGAGTTCCAGGCCTAAAGCTCTGTCTTTCGCCTCCGTGTCACAAACGCCTCCTGGGCGTTAGACACTGCACTCCGCTCAGGAGAACTCAAGTAGTCTCACGAGGTGGTGAGAGCCTCTAGTTCCCAGGCGAGGATCCCGAAGCCCAGGGAGGGATATGCTTTGCCCCAAGGTCACACTGTGGCAGAGCTGCCACCCAAACTCCACGTGACTGGTTGGAAGTCTGTATGTCAGCATTTCTCAACTTTTTTTTTGTTCACCGTTGCCCTTCTAAGGAGCCATGTTCGACATTTCTCCCCTAATCGCTCCCTCCCCCATGAAATTTTAATACCACAGATATACCATGAAGCTGTTTATGCACTGTAAGGATGTATGTACATTATATTGGATTGGCCAAAAATCTGTTTAGTTTTTTCCATAAAATAAAAGATGCATTTTTCATTGCTCCAGTAACTTTATTGATCTGGATATTTTGAGTATGGTGGCTGTCTCCCTCATGATAGAACATTGTTCTCAATTAATGTCTTGATTTGATCGCTGTCAACTTCCACTGGTCTGCCCAACCGTGGAGCGCCACCCAGAGGGAAATCTCCAGCACGAAACTTCGCAAACCGCTTTTGACACATTCGATCAGTCGCAGCACCTTCTCCAAACACTGCACAAATCTTTTTTGTATTTCAGTTGCATTTTTACCTTTCTTGAAATAATAAAGCATAGTATGCCAAAAAATGTTGTGTATTTTCTTCTATCTTCAATATTCAAATAGCTACACAAAAATTCACCAATTTTGATAAGTTTTTTTAAAAATGCACACTGATTTGACAGCTGTCACAATGCAATCTAACAAAATTGTTTCCAATGAAGTTAAAGACAACTAAGTACTACTAGAGCCGTCCTATGGAAAAAACCAAATGAATTTTGGGGGGGCAACCTAATACATAAAGAGTGAGGTTTTCGTCACTCTTCAAGAGCCAACTTCATCCTCTTGGGGGTGATATCACACCTGCTAAGAATGCCAACAGGGTTTGAGGTCTGACCAACTTGTTCTCAGCTTTGAACGTAGGTGGAGAGGAAGAATATGTAAAACCATAAAGAAGTTGCATCCAAACTAATGTTCCCCAGAAGCCTCATGTGGACAGGGAGGTGGTTCACAGAACACATTTGGGAAATGCGGAATGCAACACCACACCGCCTCCTGGAAAGTCATCCTACCAAAATCTCTGAATAGCTAATTAAAAAAAAAAAAAGACCTTTATTTTTATACCAATATATCTTCATTTAAGTTGGCCATGAATTAATTAATGTCTCCTCTCTTTCACTCTCTCTCTCTCTCTGCATTTGAAACGAACATTTATGCATCCATGATTATAAATCACTTTGGATTCCTGTTTACAGAACATATTTTGGAAATGGTGCCATAGATACAGAGTTGCTTTCTCTCAAGAAGTGAGTCTTTCTGGCGATGTCTGGCCAAGATGGTGAATAAACAACTTTCTCTGCAATTCGGTCAAGCCAGGCCAGCCAGCCTGCGGCGGGTTCCGACCTTCAGTCTGGAGAGCACGCAGCACAGACCCACAACTCTGAGCCGTATTCCAGCCAGCGTGGGCAGCAGAAAGACGTTATGACAGATCACTGAAGCTGTGTTTGTTTAACACAAATGACCCTGGCTGATGTAGCTCAGTGGTTTGAGCACCAGCCTGCAAACCGAAAGGCTGCCAGTTCGATTCCTGGTCAGGGCACAGGCGTGGGTTGCAGGCTAGGTCCCCAGTTGGGGGCGTGCGAGAGCAACCTGTCAGTGTTTCTCTGACACATCAATGTTTCTCTCCCTCTCTTTCTCCCTCCCTTCCCTCTCTTTAAAAAGTCATGGAGCTGCCAAGTTCTGCAAACACCTCTGTCCTAGAGAAGAGATTCCAAGCCTGGCTTTCCAGAAACTTTATAGAAATCTGACTCCTGGTCCTTGCTGGTATGGCTCAGTGGGTCGGGCGTCAGCCTGTGAATCAAAAGGCTGCTGGTTTGATCCCCAGTCAGGGCACATGCAGTTGGTAAATGCTCGTGCCATCAGTAACCAAATGCAGTGAAGGAACCGTCGCGTGAGATAGGCAGAGGCACCAACCCATCCGGTCGTGACAAAAGTCTTTAGGGAGTGGGGTTGGCAGTTCAGACCCCTGCACAGCACGCTGCCATCAGTCACGGTGTTGGCTTTCATTGTTTAGTAACTCTGCACTGTGTGCTTTTGTTAGTCTCCTTTTAAAATCCTCATTAGGAACAATAAAGTAGTTGTGAATTGTACGGAGTAGAAATATCTACAGCCAGCGACACCCCCACCACCAGTCACCATACCGAAGTCCTGGCAGGGAGGGACATCTGCTGGGATCCTAGGGGGACCGTTCCACAGTCCACCATGTGATTAGGGGCGGGCTGCTCACCGGTGTCACTCTGGCTCTGTCCTTCATGAATCTACATGTCCCGTAACCTACAGAGTCCTTTTGCAGCCCCTCCTTATCACCCGTTTCACCCTCCCGGCGCCCTGGGAGGCAGGCCGCTTTAGAGGTAGCCGCCCCCATTTATGCTGGAAAAGTTGGGGAACCCAAGGAGCAGCTGCAGGCCTTGGGTACAGAGGTGGGAGGAGAGGGAGGACGGAGGAAGCAAAGAGACTGAGGAGAGCAGAGACAAGAGAGGAAGAGAGGGGACAGGGACAGGCTCTGGAAGAGTATGTGCCCAAACCACAGCCTCGGTGAGCCACTCGGTCGCCCTGCCACCCTCGGCCACCAGGTGGCGGGCCCCAACCACAGTGCCCAGGAGCGGTGGCCCAAAGGCAGCCCGGGCAGAGGCAGAGCTAAAGTGATGCGAAGGGGGCTGAAGAGAAGACGCACACATTGAACTACACACACCACACATCATGCCACACACACACCACGTATTATATCACACACATCACAGACACACCACATACACCATACAGACATTACACAACCATGCGTCACACGATACACACCACACCATGCACATCACAAACATACAACACATACCACACAAACCATACAGACCACACACCACACGTACCGTACCACATGCACTACGCATACACCACACACACATAACCGCACACACACCACAAGCCACACACACCACCCTCACACACCATCCCTCACACTATTGTGGTAACTGCTAGCATTTCCTTTTTCAGCTCTTCTGCCCTATGCCCCTCCCATTGTCTCCTCAATATCTACAAATTCCAAACTTCTCTTCGCCATCTCTTCCCAAACACCCCGGTACCATACCTTTTTCTCCCACCATCCCCTCTGCAAATACCAACATTTTTCTTCTCTCCACCATCCATTCCTCAGAAGTAAAAATAAAGCCTCCCGCCAGTAGAACATCTTCTGCTTTGTCAAGCATTTCCTTTTGCTTTTTCATTTGACTGCCTCTACAATCCTGCACAGCTAATATTGGTATTGCCACTTTATAAATGAGGAAACAGAGACTCGAGAGGTTGCATCCTTGCCCATTCATGGTGAACGCGTAAGAGGCCAACTCTTCAGATTCCTGGGGTGTGACTTGCCTCTGTGACCCCCAATACCTCTGCCCTTGTCCCTCCCCACAGCTGACACCCCACATTCTCATTCATTATCCCCTGTTCATCCCCAAGTGTGATGGGGGGGTGAAGGGATTGAGGGTCTCTGCCCCTCAGGCCCCACTCATCGTGGGGGAAGCAGCTCCACTAAGAAAGGCAAAGAGAGGTCAGACTGCTTCTCCAGAAGATTCTCCCTCAGAAAAAGCTGCTCGTGGCCACCACTAAATTCTCTGGGAGTGTCATGGGTAGCAGGAAGATTGAAAACTCAGCCTGAAACTTAACAAATGACTTCCTGTTTAAATGTGTTCTGTGTGTTTCATGACTCAGGCCAGAGGCCCCAGGAAACAGGTTTCAGAGCACCTTGGCCACACAGCAGGGAGGCCGATGGGAAGAGGGCTGCCAGCTGCAACAGAGGGTTCCTCCTCCTTTCCAGGCATGAGGTAGCTGCATCAGTCCTGCCAGTTCATGGGCTTCTCTACCTGCATCCACAGCACCTGCAGATGGCTCTTCGAGGGGACACTGAGAAGCAGTGATCAAGACTGAACACCTGGGGCAAGGTACAGGCATAAAACAGGGACGACAGGTAACTCAGACGCAGTGCAGGTCTCGGGGCTCTGCCCCTCTTAGACCACACCCCGCTCTCCAGGAGCCCAGCCTCCAGGCCCCTTCCCAACTTTCCACCCCTGAGCCCCTGGCAGGGTGAGCCCCCACTTCAGAGTGGCTCTCAGGCCCTCAGGATGGGGATGGCTGCAGCCCAGGGCCCAGAGCATAGGGGGCGCTCCCTCTGGGCAGACACTCACCCTGGGCACCTCTCTCATCTCACCCTGGCGCTCTGAGCCCCAGCGCACCAGCCCCCATCCGCCTTCCCAGCCTTTGTCCTGCCTTCACCCTCCTGCTTCCCCAGGGTCTCGCTATTTCGATTTCCCCATCTGAAAAATGGGGTTGCAAATCTCACACAGTTGGCACAATGACCAAATGAGATGAAGCTGATGTTTCCGAACCTTTTTCAGCGACGACACCCATGGTTTATCCTTTTGTATCACTTTCATTTCTTGAAATGCGTATCAAAGCAGCACAGATGTGTAGCTGGATCCTTTGAGGGGCTGCTCTGATGAGACAGCAGGGTTCCCAGGTGTCAGAAAGGTGGGAAAGTTAGGACGCTACTGTGATTACCTGCGGTGGTCACTCCCGAAAGCGTGAGAACTCCTTCATCACTGGTGTCTAAGACACTCACACGGTCCTCCACAGCCAGTGGATGACGGCCAGTGAGGCCAGAATCAGGGGCCCAGCTGAACACTCTATATCAGCCGATGGATGGGTGAGCAGAATGTGGTGAATCCATACAATGTTACCCAGCCTTAAAAAAGGATTCCCAGCCATATGCAACCGCAAGGGTGAACCTTGAGGACATTCTGATAAGTCAGATATGCCAGTCACAAAAAGACAAATGCTGTGTGATTCCACTTAGAAGAGGTGCCTAGAGTAGGCAGATTTATAGAGATAGAGGTGGAATGGTGGTTGCCGGGGGCTGGGGGTGGGAGTTACTGTTTAATGGCGACAGAATTCTGCAAGATGAAACAGTGCTGGAGATCTGTTGCATGACAATGTGGATATACTTAACACCATGAACTAGACGCTTTGATGGGGCTAAGATGGTAAATTTGAGGCTTTGCTTCTTACCATAACTAAAAATAAATAAACAGTAAAAATAAATGACTTGTTTGGGGGGTGGAGAGAGTGCTGGGTTTGAAATCCGAGAGGGCACGGCCAGAGCACCTCTTGTTCTCCCCAGCCTCACCTAGCTGGTTGCAGAAACAGCTTCAAAGGGGAAGGGGGGTGTTCACAGAGCCCTGTGGAAGAGGCAGAAAGGAGCTTGCTTAATGACACTTGGGAGAATTTATGAGTTAGTAGTCTGTTATGTGAGTTGAAGCCCATTTTAAGTATCAGCTGAGCACCTCCCCAGGCATCTCAAAGGTAGGCACCAGCTCTGTGCCAGATGGATACACCCTCATCTAATGATTGCCTAGACCCCCCAATTCTGCACCATGTACAGGTCCCAGACACACAGCCTCCCCAACACACTTGCGGTTCCAGAGTTCCACCCACAACAACATCTCCCCAGGGAAATCCAAATTGTTGGCAGCCAGATGGAGCCCCCTGGTGAATGCCCCGTCTCTACCTCCATCCACCTGAAGCTAGTCTTCTGAATACGAGCATCACCACCTGTGCTTTGGGACAGCAAGCGCCCCGGCAAGTTGGGAGCAGGGTGGACCTATCAATAAGACAAGTGGCAAGGGCATCTCTGAGTCCTTGGGCAAAGAGCCTGTGGTGAACTTGGAAAGGGAAGCGCGCCGAGGTAGCCAGGGACTGGAGATGGAGGCCAAGCACCGTTGCCAATTGCCTTGATTCTACCACTTAAGAAGAAAATGCTTTCTGAGCTCATGACAGATGGCAGACACTTTACACAGCTAATCGTATTCAGTATTTAATCACCACAACATCCCTAGGAGGTGGGGCTAAGCTTCATCTCACAGAAACGAAGACAACGTCTTTAGATGTTGACCAGTCGTCATAAAGTCAAGGCAAGATGGAGGAGGAACTGGACGCCAAGTCTGCCTCTGAGGTCACAGCACTGTCCCCCACTCCCTGCTTCACTCTTGGACAATCAGCCGTGGAAGCCCAGGGGTCAGCACAGTGACCTCACCAACCTGGCTTGCCTGACCTGTTCAGGCCCAGCTCCTGGGAGGTACCCTCCCCAGCGAAGAGCCAATGGAAAGCGTTCATGTGCGAGGCCCCGCCCACGCTCCCTAATGCTGCTCCCCAACGCCCTGCTCTGCCCCGGGCCTGCAGTTTGCAAGCCCCTTCTTCAGCCTTGCCGGCCTCAGGCCCCCAGCTCTGTCTCCAGCCCCGAGTTCCCTGCAACCCCACCCTGCTTTTCTCCTCTCCCTCAGCTCTTCCTGAGCAACGTGGAGGGTTGTTTTGTTGTCCCACTCAGAACATTACTACCAGGAGCATACTTATCCTCCTCAATCTCTCCTTTTCACAGAAGGAAAACACAAAACAAAACAGCACCACCTCCACAAGCAGAAACAGATCATTCCTGAACCTGGGAGCAACCCCTCCTGGGGGTGGCGGGTGCGCAGGGGCGCAGGGGGTAGAGACATTCCTGAGCTGGGGGCAGGGAGTGTAGGGTTATCTCCGAGCTGATTACACTTAAAAGTGGTTGATTCACTTCAAAGGGTCGTTCACGGCGGGTTGTGGGTTCTGGCCACCAGAGCCTGTCCTCTGAGCTGGCAGTAAACCTGTGAGAAGGAACAGAGCCAGGGGCCCCGCTCACAGAACTGAAGCTTTCGGGACGGGTTTCAGGGCGATTTACAGTTGTTGCTGTGAATCTCACGTCTCCCCAGGGCAACCTCTTTCACGACAAAGGAAGCTGATGCACAGGACAGGTGGTGGTTAGTGACAGCCTGGGCCTGTCTGTCTGCTCTCCCCAGTTCTGCACCCCCCCACCCCCACCACACCAGGATTCTTGTCTTCTGTAGAAGCTCCCACAGCTCCCAGGTGGCAGGAACAATGCTGTCCAAGGGGCTTCTGAGCAGCCACCTGGGAGACCCAGCATCACACAGGCCTTCACAGGACCTGGGCTGTGGGCCAACTCTCTAGAATACATTAGGAAAAAATAATAATAGTAATTGATGACCTTCACTGGGCACTTACACAAGGGTTTTGCATAGGTTTCTCCCCTTTGAGCTTCCTAGCCTCCTTGTGAGACAGTGTGTTACACCCATGGAAAAACGAGGACAGCGTCTCAGCATCAAGAACATGAGGGAAACGCCAGTCACAGCCACGAGGAGATACCATCTCGCACCCATTCGGATGGCTACTGTCACACACAAACAAACGAAACAAGTTTTGGCAAGGATATGGAGAAGCTGGAACCCTTAGAGATCATTCTGGGGGGTGTGAAATGGTGCAGCTGTGATAGAAAACAACATGGCCTTGACCGTGTGGCTCAGTTGCTTGAGTGTCATCCCACAAAGCAAAGGATGCCGGTTCGATCCCCGCTCAGGGCACATGCTTGGGTGGCGGGTTTGATCCCCGCTTGGGGTGTGTGCAGCTGGTATTTCTTACGTCGATGTTTCTCTCCCTCTCTTTTCCTGCCCTTCTCCTCTCTCTTAAAAAAATAAATAAAATATTTTAAAGTTTAAAAAAAAAACAGTTTGGGGCTCCTCAAAAAACAAGCAATAGGTTTGTCATGTAACCTAGCCAACCCGCTTCTGAGTACGCACTTGAAAGAGTGGACAGCATGGTGCCAAAGAGACATTTGTACACCCACGTACACAGCAGCGCTTTTCACAATAGTCCGGAGATAGAAGCAACCCCAGTGTCCACGGATAGATAAACAAAATGTGGCATGTACAGATAATCTCACACTGTTCAGCCATAAAAAGGAAACTCTGACACATGTTCCAGCATGGACCAACTTTGAGGACATTAGGCAAGGTGACATAAGCCAGTCACAGAAAGGTAACTACTCTATGATCCCATTTATAAGAAGTCACTAGAGTGACTGTTACACACATGGAAACAGATTCACGGAAACAGAAAGTAGTCGTGGTTGCCAGAGGCAAGGGGTGAGGGAGGAGGAGGAGGAAATGGAGAGTTAGTGTTTAAGGGGTACACAGTTTCAGTTTTACAAAATGAGAAAGTTCTGGAAATTGGCTGCACAACAATGTGCAATGTACTTAACAGCGTGTGTGTACTTAGCACTACTTAACTATACACTCAAAATAGTTAAGATGGTTAAGTGTTATGTTACGTGTATTTTACCACAGTTAAAATTTTAACAATGAGGAATGAGAAGGATCCAGAATTAAGAAATTCTCCCAAAAGACAGAACTGAGATCTGAGCTCACATCTACCTGGGGCCCAAACTTGTGCTTTAGAAATAACTCATGAGCGAGGGGCTTTTTTGGGTGAAGTTAACTTTTCCTCGGGGTGTTCTCAAGCCCCGCTCTGATCCATGGAGCTCAGGGCTCAGACCAGAACTTGTCAGAGGGAGGCCTGTGACCCAAACACTCTGCACAGATGTGCAGACACCTGCTCACTGGGGACACACTGACATCACCACGGGGCTACCCTTGGAAAGGAAGGGGCTCGGACACAGCGCCACCACCCGGAGTAGCCTGGAAACACTCTGAGCCTGCTCTGTGGGGTTGGGGTCCTGGTTCTGTCTGCGCTGACCCTCGGCTTCCTCCGATTGTAATACCGAGTCGGCGCAGATGAGCTCTCCAGATAGCTCGCCTCTGAGCACCTATGATTTAAGGAGGGACACGCGGGCATTCATTTCCCTGAGTTACAGGCTGTTCTTTCTCTGTAATGGAGAGTATTTTTAGCACCGTCAGCTTCAGCCTCCTGGGCAGCCGGGGAGAGTCAGGAGCTGTTTACACACCAGACAGCTGAGGTGCAGAAATGAAGGTTCTGACGCCGCTAATGACTGACAGAGCCGCAAAGACAGCCCAGGTGTTCCACTCCCCCGGGGTGTCAGCCAGGGTCCGCTGTGCCCGCCCGGCAGTGCGCGGGAGCCTATATACCTAGGATCTGAAGACACGTGGTTATTACACCGGCTGGCTGTCATCCAAGGCCCATCTGGGAACTTCTGAACTCTCGGTCAGCTCTTAGCCCTGACACAACACCTCTCTCCATGGGCCCCAAATATCAGAACTCGACATTGTTGATGTTTTCCTGGACCACCATGATGGTTTACATAAAAATGACCCAATTTTAGTCAGAGGCAGGGGAGCCATGGATCAACCGCCCTGTGTCTCAAACTCTGGACTAATCATTTTCTCTTCTCTGGGTTTCAGTGACCCCCAGCTGGGTTTGTCTCTCCCCGGCCCGAGGTGGGATATCAAAGGCTCCATTGTCAGCTGCTGGCCCTCTCACCTACACTCCCCTGGGGCGTCACCCTCACCCTCCGCTGTTGGAGCCCAGAACCACACCCCAGGCCCTTGTCTAGTTCCTGCTCAGGGAATGTTCTACAAACACCTCAAGCATGAAAGCGATGATTTCCTTCCCCAGACTGGTTTTTCTCCTGTGTTTCCTATCTCCCTTAGAAGCCACAACACTTGACAGCCAGAAGCCCGTCATCTTTGACTTGACCCACGCTCACTTTCCACAGGAGGTCACAAGATGTCATCGGTTCCACCTTCCACGTGTCTTCCCCTGTATCCTCTCCTCACCGTCCCCGCCAACACAACCCTCACTCAGGTTTTCATCATCCGTTGCCTAAATTACAACAGCGTTTCTCAAATGGTAACCTAAGCTCCTCCCAACTCCTGCCACCAGCGGTGTTTTCTCCAAACGCAGCTCTGATCATCTGCTCTCCTGCCCCCAAACCGCCCGGGGTTGCCCATAGCACCCACACCTTCCCCGGCCTGACCTTGACCGCGCGGCAGTGTAGGCTCTCACCCCTCTCCAAGAGCGCCCTCCGCCTCAAGCTTAGTCTTTCCGTAAACGTGCCCTGCGTTTTTCTCTCCATCCTATACCCCTGCCCAGGCTGCTCTCCCATCCTTTCTCCGGCAGGCAGAACCCAGGCTCAGTTCAAATGCCGTATCCCCGAAGGTGCTTGCTCTGGTCCCCCCGGGCCGATTCCGAGGCGGCGACTCCTTCCCCGGGACTCTTATCACGTGGTCGCTGCCTGTTCGCCGACTTGGAGCTGTTCACTCTGGGTGGTCTGCTCCACCTGCCTGGGGGTTCCGTAACAAACAGGCCCCACCTACGTATCCCCTGCACCTCTCCGTGTGGAGCACATCGGCTGTTCAGACACTGGCAGAATTAGATTCATTCAGTCACGTATTCAGCCAATAAATATTCATTTAGACCTTCCTGTATGCAGAGCATAGTCGTAGGTCCTGGGGTGTGCAAGGGTGCCTGACTGGAATCTACTAGGGTGCTAAGGTGTGTATACTCATACCTGTGCTACCTGACCAGGTGCGCGAAGGGTCATGCGAATGTTGGAAAGAGTACGGGGGCTCCTGGAGGGAAATATCCCAACACAGTTTCTGCCTTTACCCCGACAATCCGATGATCCAAGTGGCCCACTGGCACCCCAAATACCAAGCCACATCTAGCATTCCGTTTTCGTTCTCGTCAGTTCTTTGAGCACGGCACCAGGTGTCTCAGAGTCATCTCAGTTCCCACCATCCTTCAAGGTCCCGGATCCCCTGACCTTCGTGAAGTCTTCGCACTCACTCCTCTGCCAGGGGGACGGCTCTGCCACATTGGTTATCTTCTCTCCATAGGTCCTGCTGTTTGTATCATTCAGTGTCCCAGCAGGAAACAAAGAGCATGCTCTCCTAGGATAACTGTAGGAGAGTTAAAAATAAAGGATCTATTTACAAAGGCGAGGACAGGTTAGAGAGGAGCCAGAAGAGACCGGGCCATATCTCGGGGCTGGTCACAGGACACCCGTCAGCCCCCTGGGACAGAAGGGGTGAGAGGAAGCAGTGATACTGGACCCTGGAAGATAGCCAAACAGCACTATCCTACCTGGACAGGTAGTGACTTTCCAACACTGGAACCCCCAGGAAGGGGACTGCAAGAATAAGTCCCCAAAGTGTCACCCACTGATCTCCTACCAGAGCCCCTGGCCCAAACCGAGTTGGTAACCAGAAAGCAAGGGAGGCCTTGGTGTTTCTCTCTGGAGGGCAGACCCTGGTAGGGTGGGTCCACCGGGGCAAACGGCCAATATCGACACACTCTCCGAACAGGCAGAGTGTCCCCCTGTGGCCGGGCACGCCGCCTGGCTCACGCTGTGCCTGCTGATCATCGTGTTCTCCCTTAATTAACTAAAGTAATGTGGCGGCTTCTCGCGTTTGCTCTGGGTCGTCATCCGGGACAGACCCGCTCAGCGCAAAGGGGCCTGTAGGGGTGGAAAGCCAGGAACACCAAAGAGAGATGGCCTGAGCCAGAAGCCAGCTCCGCCAGTTTGCGGCTTTCGGCAAGTGACACCATTTCTCTGCACTTCAGTGACTTCACCAGAAGATTATTATGAGGACACAGAGACAATTTACACAAAGCCCTGAAGACAGTACCAGCTGCATCCTGCTCAGCAAATGCTGCAAACTGCTGCTGGTGGTGTTCACCAAGCCTCTACTGAACCCCTGGCGACATGCGGGTAAGCAGGCCGTGGCCCCGGCTCTCGGGATCCCACACAGGCAGAGCTGGCTTTCCCAGCCGTCACCCCAGACTCAGCTCCCACCATCGTCCCCTCATCTTCCCACCTCCATAGCTCCTGACAGCCCTTATCCTGCACCCTCAGGGCACAAGAGGTGACTGGGAACTGGAGCTGCTTCCTGCAAATGCCGAGACTCATTCAGATCCTGGTGCTGATCTAGAGGAGCCCATCCACCCAGTGCCAAGACCCAGTGCTGGCTATGCGGATGCATGCGAATTA